>JARJHM010000957.1:0-102181 GCA_033356055.1 Carex pumila
TATATTATGCTATTATATATAATATTAAAGAGTTAGGCTAATATGACATTGGTGTTATTTGAAACTAAATAACACCACATCTTAAATCCTTAGATCTGCTTTAAGATTCGTACAAAATAAAGTGCTTGAACAGTAAAAGTGGATATTACGAATCTTAAAGCAGATCTAAGGGTTTAAGATGTAGTGTTATTTAGTTTCAAATAACACTAATGTCATATTAGCCTAACTCAATATTAAATCTTAAATTATGTTAGTTTTAAAATTTTAATAATTATTAGGTGTTAAAATTTCTTTACAATAGAATCCTTTATTCGCTCCTTTCGCATGGATAAATACCTGAGCTTATTAGTATTGAGACTTATATTATTAGGTGTAAATACTTCCGAAAATTTTACCTGTCTCACCTGTAAAAATACCTGAATTGTTGGGTATTAAGAATTCTGAAAACAACAAGATGAAGAATGTGATCTTCACGGGCATAATATTCTTAAATCTGTTAGTACTAAAAATTGAATTGTTAGATATCCATAATTTGCTTTGATAGGTAGTCCAGATATTTTGGTCTCAGAATGTGTTAGTAGCCTCCATTCTAAAGGAGGTGAACTAGGGCCTACCTAGCTATTGTTTCTTAAAAAAAAAATAGTTTTAATAGAAACGGTAATAAAATGGTAATTTTGCGTGTGTTTTTTATATAAATTAGAAGAACAAATTGTATCATGAATTTTAAAAGGAGAAATATGTAATTGCATGATTTTTGAAAGGTATAATGAAATTTTCCCATTAAAGACTTAAAGTAAATGTCCTAAATAACAAATGCAAGAATTTTTCAAAAAATAACTTTTTTTGTATTTTGTTTGTGTAATGTATTTATTACTCTAAATCAGTATAATTACATTTGTATGGTATACATTTTGCAACCCTAAAATCTACTAACCCTAAAAAATTCTGATGACGGCGGCTGCGCATGGACTATATATTATGTAACAGATTACGGTGCAAATGAATCCAATCTAAAACAATTAGGCGGCGGCTCCTCTTCGTCGTTCCCTCCCGCAACCACCCTTGTCCATAAAAAAACCACAAAATCAAACCCATATCTGACTAGATACAACAAAAACACATGCATCTACCATGATAAAAAAAAAAAATGAATTCCTCTAGCTTGTTTCTAGATTCAAGGTCCAACACGGTTGGTATCGGCTACTGTTTTATTGGTAAGCCTATACTCTTATTTTAGAAATTAATCATTTTTCTTTTCTTTTAGTACTAATTTTCCATCTTATTTATGAAGGGCGTAAAGCTCCTCTTAATTTATCTAGAATTCGAAATCTGTAGCTTTCCAAAACTATAGACAATTGTTACAGATTAGGGGGATTTGGTGCAAAATTCTTTCTAGAATTCGAACTCGGTAGTTTTCCAAAACTATATATAGACAATTGTTCAAATAGGTAATTAAGGGGATTACTAGTTGATTTTAAACGCTTAGAATAAACAAACTTTTATAAGGTTCAACAGTGTACGGTTTAAAAGTTGAAGATGGCTGATATAAAGTGATATTTTACCATCTAAGGTTTGATATAAAACATTAAAAATATCGGCATAATTGCTACCTAATTAATTAAATCATGACTTTTGCGTTACAAGCTATAAGCTGGTGAGTTTGTCAGCCCTCATATTGAGTGGGGATGCGGCTGTTGGTTGTAACGTGAATTTTGTTTTAAAAGAGGAATAAAATATGACAAATATCAGCATAACTGTTGCCTAATTAATTAATTAACTAACTTTTGCGTTATAAGGCATGTGATTGCGCCATGCCAGCACTTCATTTTGAGCTGAGATGGGGCTGTTGGTTATAACGTGCATTTTTTGGTTTTAAGAAAAATGTTCAGGCCTACGTACTAAGATGTTTATACTATAAATATTACCAACTTTTTAAAGAAAGCATAGAATGGGTCTAAATACAGTTCTCTCTCTTCAAATAAATTAGAATTAGGGTGTTCTTAAGCTCATTAAGTCTTCTTCTGAGAGTAACTAAAAAAATTATCAAATTAATTTCAAACGACACATCCAAACCGTTGAAACTGAATTATTGACCACTTGACTTTATATGAAACATCAGTGTTGATTGTTCGCTAACAACAGACACTGATTTTATTATTATTTTTATAATATGATTGTTAATATATTTTGCGAGCATATTTTACTAAATGTATCAAAATATCACAAAATTAGTAAGCAAAGTATTAAAACTATAACATTATCTCAATTGAACTTATTACAGCAATGGGATGTGAGCATGAAAGAGAGAGAACGGTTAGAGAGACTGAGCAGGTTGGCGGCGATGCTGCTCCTTTTGACGGCGCTTCTCCTCTTCCGGCCTCATCCTCGCCCAGTATGTACTCTGCTGAACTCTTCTCTCTGCTCAAATACTGAAAAATCAATCAATTAATAGAGATTTAATTAGTTAATTAATTATCTTGAAGTGGCGATCCGACGATGTTTGAGCCCTTCTGGAAGGAGGCTGGCTGTACTATTTGGTATGTCATAACAAAATATTTAATTTCTATTTCTTTTTTCAATTTGTCTTATTCTTGTGAAGTAGATTTTGTGTCTAACTGACACTTCCTTTCTTTTGGACTGAGACAGGATTTGCTGAGCGTCGAATTACCAAAATATCCGTCTTTCTTCAACCTGACGAACTTCATGGCATGTGGGAGCATTCACAAAATATGGAGAATCTTCATCTATGCAAAAATACTTTGGTGTTATCAGGTACACAATTATTACCAAACTATTCTTAGTTAAAAAATATTTATGTAAAGTAAACCTTAATTAAAGAAAAGTGCCCTGATATTAAATTGCCTTGGAATGTAATCAAATTTAAAGAAAACTATAGTAAATTTTTGCTGTGTCGAGAAGAACAATTTTTCTGCTTAAAAGTTGGATTAATGAAGATAAATATTTTGGAAACAATTGACAAAGTTAGTTGTTAAATAACTGTGAAACAGAATCATTTCTTAGGAACATGGGTATTATCAATTAGGCCGGAAGGATACCAGGTTGTGAATTAATTTGGTTAATTTAGACTATATAATGTTACTAATTTTTTGTTCTTTTTTCTATCCGCAGCAGGTTTAGTGCTTGTTTCTCGCCTAATTAAGATCAGAAAAATGGTGGGCTTCTTTCTGTACTGTTTAAACCTTGACAAGGGTATCATGTAATAGACTTCATTAGTATAATCTGGCTGTCGTATGAATAGTGTACTAAGCCATGTAATAATATATATATAGACTTTACTATATTTTTTTTCTTTTAAGATTGAAGGACTAGTAGTCCGTTAACAATAGACTTTATTAGTTATCCTGATTTATTATTATTGTACTAATTAAAACTATACTTGGTCAAAGTTTGCATGTAAATTACCTGTAGTTAATTGGAAATATATTCATTCCTCACTACAGGCCAGCTTTATCCCATTCTAGCTAGTTCACCAATGATCAAACTCAGTATTCCCAAAACATTTTGCAAGTTCTAATAACAAAACATGCCTGTTCAAATTTATTTATCTTTTAAAAAAAATATCATGATTGTTAAAATAATTATAGTTTAAGTAATCGCTTCTCTTTGAAAATATATAACAATTGCTGTGTTTGTATATACAACTATGACTATTTCATTTGTTTATCCGATGTGTTATTTTAATTAAATTATTTATTTGTATTTCACAGATAAACTAATGAGTCAAACTACTTCATCACTAGTACAAAAATGTTAAGCATGCAACGCACATTATACTCATTTGCTCAAAAATTTCATTAAATCCATGTCCAAAGCAAGAAAATATTATTTCAAACATTTGTTCCCTCAATCATACACGTTTTTCTTTTCAATAAAGAACCATGTATGTGCTCCAACATTCTTTATTAAAGAACTGTGAACAATATTTGTACACAGTTTTATTATATAATTAGTGTGTGATGGAAGAAATACAAATTTTTTCACGTTATCAATCTGTGCTGTCATGTTATAATGCATCTCTATCTAAACAGGCAATGCTAGGGTGAGAGGTAAGGCAAGAGAGGTGATTGAAGATAGTAAAACTTCAATCAGAATTGCAAAAATAGAAAGGGAAGAGTTTCAAAACTTGAGTTGTAGTTTCTGATTAAGTTATTCCTTTCTAATTTTCGATTTTGTACCTTTTACCTAACTTTTTCTTGGGCATTGTTCATGAAAATGTATAAAGTCTCAAATCTAGGATATTTTGTTTTTGTTTGTTTTTTGTTTTTTACAGTTAGAATGTTATAATAAGAGATAGGCTACGGTGAGTTGCGAAGTAAAGCGACTATTTTACTTCACGCTCATATTTTGCGATTTTAAAGTACAAAACGTTGATCCGATCTGTTCATCTTGTTCTCCATATTGAAATGTGCTTGGAGACCAAATTTTACATTTTTTTAAATTTTGTTACTATTTATTAAGCAATTTTGAAAGTCGCCGATCTGATGGTCCAGAAAATTTTACTGTTTTTCACTGTTCACATAAAAACAGTAATTTTCAAAAGTGTTTAATAAATAGTAAACAAATTCCAAAAAATATAAAATTTGGTCTCCAAGCACATTTCAATATGGATTAAACATCTAACATTCGGATCGGTCATTTGGACTTTCAAAATAAAAATACTGCGTGAAGTAGAAACGCGTTTTACTTCGCAACTCACCATAGCCCATCTCATTATAATAATATCTTATATAATTGTAAATGTATTATTTTTGATATATTTATAAATGTAGTGTTTAATTTGACTTTAGATATAGGGTTTCATTGAAATTTTTTATTAAAAAATGAATTTTACACGATTTTTAATAATAAAAAACGTGTAGGATAAGGATTTTTTAATACAATTTTACTTTAAAAATCATGTATAATGTGTTTAGGTGAAAAAATATTCACAGTTCTACAATAGTGTACAATTGATCGACCTTGTTATACACGACTCCCTCAGACATAGTTGCAAAATTTTATATAATGTAATCTTTTTAACCGTGTATACTTAATGTTTTTGTAGTCTTACTTCCTTACAAGTAGATTAAGAATTTGAATTATTCAATTTCAAGTTTGAAACTAGTGATGATCAACTCATAATTAATAGTTAAAATATTTTAATCAAATAAAAATATGCATATTATCTATTTCCGAGTCATTATATGATTTTTTTTTAAACCATTAAGGCTTTAATAATCCAAGTCTCAGAATTTCTAGTTGAGAAACGCACAATCTATAGATATGAAGTTTTGATTCAATTTGTATTAATAAACCTTAATAAGTCCAAATAGTCCATTTTAAAAGTGAAGAGACCACATCTAAATTCCAAAAATCATATGAACAAAACTATGTACTAGAACGTCACAATCAAACGTTAGAAATTTGATTATTGAGATCATATCAATAATATTAATTGATATCAATATTCTATAGTAAAAGATAATATATTTTTTTCCACACTACAACAAAACAATTAATCATTTATATTTAGTTTCTTAAGTGTAAATTCAATTTTGAATTCTCATGGACATGAAATTAAAGTTCATCATGATCGAACGATAACCAAATACACCCTCAAGTCTATTGAGACATGTAATATAGAGTTGAAAAAATAAATTTTTCATCAATTAATTAATCGGAGATATGAGATGCGTTTAGGTTTATATTTATTAGTTTTTATTTTACTTTAGGTAATATGAATATTTATTTATAAAAATATATATATAGTGCAGTGATAATTATATATTTTTTTAAGAAACCGTCACAATGTCGTGGTTCTTAGTTTCATTCATTACATAATTCAATTAGGATAAAACATTTGGAAAGAATGATATAGTTAGAGGGAAGGAATATAGAGAGAGCTATGGAAATATATATATAGGAGCTCTACTCTTCTAGCAATGGGAAGAACTAAGGAGAGTGGAAAACAAATTACAGAAGCAGATAAGGAGAAAAAGAAAAGAAATATTTAAAGAAAACATTTTTAAACATTTTAGATAACAATAGGGCTTGATAGACTTGGTTTAAAGTGTTAAAAGGGCTGCTTGAACCAAATTTTTTTATAAATTTATTTAAATTAATAGAAGATAAAAATTCAACGGTTAAAAAAAAAAGAAACTCTGGACTATATTGCAAATGGAAGGACTTTCCACATAAGCCCCTTTCCCTCCCTCTTTGCAACTGAAAAAGGAAAGTTAATTTTGTATTTCGCTCGTACAGTGTATTTATACTTCAAAAGCAGTATACTTACAGTTCTATGATGGGTGGGTTTTTTGTTAAAACGGCTTTGAACAAAAGTCTCATTCAAAGTCTGATTTAAACTGTCCGATATGTATTAAAATTCATATAAATATTTAAATTCAAGGAACATTTAAATTTATTAAGTTTTAAATATATTTGCACATATCTTAATGCAAATCAGACATTTAAAGTTGATTTTAGATTATACTTTGTTCAAAATCCTTTGGACAAAATCTAATCCCTTTTATGATATACATTTGTAAACCCTAATATGTAAATATATTGTAACCCTAAAAAAATTGGGCGACGGCGCAATGTCTATATATCTCCTCTATATTATGCATCTTAAATTAAATTGGTTGTCCTGAAACTGTAACGGCTGGGATTGATTGACTTAAATTCGGATTGAATCTGAACCTTTCAGTCAAATAATCTGTTTCCTTTGATTAAATACATCATTGTTATGTGTAGAAATCTAAATTTAATTGAAATTGTACCCGCCACACACAGCGCCACACATATTATCATACGTATTTTCATTCTCCACCGTTGGATTTGAATCAAAAATCGTGCAGATTATATGTGTACATTTTTTTCGCTGGAACGCTCGTCGCTGGAGAACGCCCGTCTCCCTCCCTCCCCGAGTAACTCTATTTCTCTCTGTCACCGCGCCTCTCTCCTTCCCAACACCTCTTCTCTCTCTATGTCAATATCCTCTGTCTCCTCCCCTCCTTCTCTCGCCGCTACAATCGACAGAGAGTCCTGAGGAAAGAAGATCCCTATCCCCGCAATCGACAGAGAGATAATGCCTTCCTCCCTCCGCAATAGTCCTAAGGAAAGAAGATCCCCATCCCCACTGCTAAGGACTTCGCTGACCCGCAATCACAACCGTCGGAAGAATCCCCTGCACCAACAGCCCGCCCCCTCCTCTTCCATTTAATACTGCCCCTAGAGCCTTGGCCGCCATGGGAGATCCATGGCACCTCCTTGCAATTTGTTTCCCAGTCGGTACCAACTTCTCATGATCTTGATTGATGATACTTTGTGGGAGAGCAAGGGACTGGATTAACTTCCAGCAATCTTCTTCAAAAGAGCAGGTACCGTGTTGACAAATTATTGAACTATGATTAAATATTTGAAATTGAGTGACTGGATTAATTTGTTGACAAATTGTTGAACTATGATCAAATATTTGTTAATGTTTTTGCAACCAAGATTTTTTATGCAATTTAGAAATTAAAAGACTACAAAGCATTAATTTGTTGTCCTTTTAGCAAATAAGAAATTCAATGCTTTTAAAGTTATACACATTTTGCACCACTACATCTTTAGGTACCTAATTCAATGCTCCTGTAATGGTAAAGAGAAATGGAAAAGTTAGAATTGAGTGACTAACTGCTTACAATTTATTTAAAATTTTAATTTTAGGTACACTTTACCTATTTGGAATGCACCTAGAAACACTTTATTATGTAAAACTCTGCTTTATGTAGAGTTTATAATTTCATAAATTTGAACTTTTCATGAAAAGTATATTATCTTTTTTGTTTTTCTCTCCTTAAAACAACAACTTTTCTCAACTTGGAAAAGCAAAAGAATCAAAGTTAAAGAAAAGGGCTGGTCCTTAGCATGATACCATGTGCCTCTAGCTTATTTTTAATTTACTCAAAAATCTTTTCTCAGTATATATAGTTTGCTTACTAGCTACATATCAGATCTGATTAGCCTGGATGAAGCATTAACTTATGAAGTGATAACTTAAATTATTCTGTCTAGAATTAATAGGTGTTGAAAGTGTTTTACTGGATTATGAGAATAACAAAATCACAGTACCAGGAGAAGCACAACCATGGAAATTAAAGGAAATCATAGAATCAAAAATGAAGAAAAATGTGGCGATAATTTCTCCGGTGAATCCCCCAAAGAAGAAAGATGACAGTGAGAAGAATCTGGCAACTACTGTTAACAGCGGTACCGATCAGAAAATGAAATGTGATAGCAAAAAACCAAAAGAGGTAATTAGTAAATGTTAAATGTAAAATATATATGCATAACAATACGTTTGCTTTGAGCTAAGAAACTTTGATCAATTAGGTACCGGAGCTGACGGTTGTGCTTAAGATCCAACTCCATTGTGAAGGATGCATCAGATGATAAAACGGACAATTCACAGAATAAAAGGTAATAATTTTTTTTTAAAACTAGATATTTTATTAGATAATTAATTGGAGCTCCTAATTGGGATTTATATCATTTTTTTTTTCATTTTAAAAGGAGTGAAAAACGTGACAGTAGATGAGAAAAAAGACTTAATTACTGTTACTGGCACAATGGATGTAAAATCATTGCCAAACATGCTCCAAGAAAAACCAATGCACGGTTTAATCATTTTTTATTGATTCTAAATAATCAACTGTTATGGACTCTTACAACCTGGTGTATCATTTCTTGCTTCTTTATTATTATTATTTCTTTTCATTTTTCAATATTTGACAGGCATTAATATAGTACACTGATGTGGCTACTACTATAGAGGCAAGAAACTTATTGTATGGAAGAAGCATACCAAGGTTGTTTGTTAAAACAAAGAAAAGAAAATGCTTACCAGAGCTGTGTACCAATGTACCAGTCAATGATCAGAACCCCTGCATGGTTGAAATGTGATAAAACCAAAAGAAACTCAAAATTGGTAAATTATGATAGAAAGACCAGTAAATAAGAGGAAAATAAAAAAGTCAAGCTTCTATTTGGAATTGATTCAGGAAATTCATAGATATATAAAGCATGGTTGGACAGGCATGATTGCACAATTTTTTTTATTTTTGAGTTAACAAAATATTTTAAATGAATTATTATGAGTGGATATCAATGATGTTTAGTTTTGTTAAATATGCATTCCAGGTTTTTTTCTTTTAATATATTTAAACTGGTATAAGAAATTTGTATAACCAAGTACTGTTGCATTTTCTTGTTTGTTTAGGAGTTTGTTTATTTGCTTATTTACTTTTAGGAAAGAATCTGTGTGTGGTTGCCAAACCTGCATCTGGTTACAAAAAGTATGGAAGGAGAATAGGTTGTATAACCAAGTGATGTATCTCATAGGTGAAAATGAAGTATTTAACTTTTCATCATTAATATTTGAGAAATTTAGATATTTGCCCCATCATAACTTCATTACTTTTACTAGATAGGGGGCATGTCGCCAAAAGAATGGGTCAGTCGTTTCATTTGCAGTCTGGTTCATATGGAACCAACGCAACAGAGTACTATTTGGAGAACAGCAGGTCAGTGCTTAGATCCTTTCCGGTAGATGTATTCAAGAAATGGAAATGTGGCTTTTTGTTCTGCTAAGTGAAACGGTACCAGTTGGTATGACAAACGGATGCAAGTCTCCTATGTTTGAGGATGAATAGACAAACAAGGCTATGACTTCAATTATTTCTCTATTTAATTTTTTGGTGTATTATTATTCTCCTTTTGAAACGTAACACTCGGCAGCTTCTGCCCGGTTATAAAAAAAATGAATATTTTAGTGATGCGCTATTTGCAATTTTAAAAGGGAGGGCTTATTGAATATAGTATATTTGAAATTTACTATTTCTTAATCATTGAGAATCTTTGTTTCTTCTTATTAGTTGCTTATGATAATTTTACTATTTTAGTGATGTACTACAATCATTGTAATTGAGGTTAATTAGGTTACAAAGGGGCTGTAAATTGGTGATTTTATTTTAATTTCCTTAGATGTAAATAAATGATTGTAAAAATTATTCTTTATTAATGAAAATGTTGGTAGGTCAAGCTTACCGACTTTAAAAAAAACATACCTAAATATCAGCCAATAAAATGAATTAGTTAAAAATTTCTGATGGGTTGACCTTCATATCTTCCGAATAGAGTACATGTTTGAATATTTTTTTTTCTCTTTATCTACATTTTAATTGAAACAAAATATTTGATTACTATTGTACATTAATTAGAATCTGTTTGATTATAAACTCTCCATATTTTTGGCTTGGAGATTGGAGGGGGGTTTTCATTTCTTAATAGAGGGTAAAATGGGTAATTTATAAATTTCAAATGAGTTTAATAAAAAAATCAGTAAGTTGGGTAAATTTGTGAGTTTCTAAAATTTACAAGGGTAAATATAATATTATGAATTTTAAAGAGGTAAATATGTAATTTTGAGGTTTTTTAAGGGTAAATATCAAATTCCCCCTTACAGAAATGATGTCCGTATTAGTCAAATAAATTAATATAAATAAAAAACTTTTTTCATATATTATTCAATTTTATAATATATCCCCGTTACAACGTACGGGCACGATACTAGTATATATATATATAGTTAGTGTTTTAAATCAGATTACGATTCAAATCAAATCGCTCCTTTGTAAAAATATTAGGCGGCAGCAGCTCTATCTGACAGCCACCTTCAGAAAACAACCCTCCACTACTGGATACAACAAACACATCATGATAAAAGATGATTGTCGCTAGCTCATCCTTGAACTCAAGATTCAACTCGGTTGGTATCGGCCACTGTTTTATTTGTAAGTCTTATTTCTTTTCTTTAGTATTAATTTTACTTTATTTTATGGCAGGCTGTTCCATTAGATGGATGCATATTAAATAAATGCTCTTCCATTAGATAGACGCATATTAATTTACAATAATTGAATCTATTTGTGGTTGATGCAAATTGTATCTAGAATTGAAAAAGATGCACTGCTTGTAGTCATAATTTTCCACTGGTGACCACTGTTGTGATTTTTTTTAGTACAAATATTTTTAAAATTACTGTTATATATTCACATCATTATTTGTTTTACTGTTTTATATTAACAGGTTTCAAGAAATTAAATCAAATAGGTAAAAAAATAAACAATTAAAATTTATAAAAAAAAAGTTAAAACTCAATTTTTTTAGGCATCAGACACTATTCTTTAGTCTGAAAACGGTGGACTTTTGGGGTACAACCCGAATGCTCGGAACATCTTTAGATATCTTCATAAGTTTTGCTGAATTGGGTCATAATAAAATCAGAGTTTCCTAAGAAAAGTTATGTTTATTTTATTTAAATTCTGCATTTTTATTTGCCTTGTTGAATTTCTTCAGTATGCAGATTAATTTATATATATTGATTACAATAAATTTGGTACAAATAATGTTTCAGCATATTAACATGCGATCTAAATAAACAAAAATTAATTATTTCTATCTTTTAGCGTTTTTCTTTTTATTTATATAATAAATGTATTACAATTTATTATACGATTTTAATTTTTAGTGTTACAAACTTTATAATTTCACAAATGAATTCAATTTTTAATTTTGAATAATACAATTTTAATTTAATATATCAGCGAATTTATATAAACTATATGACGGTCTAAAAATGAAATTAGAGTGCTGGTTTGGTCTAGCCGTAAAAAACATAATTTTTTTTTGAAATGGGTACCATGTTTAATAATTGTATTATTTTTAATGCTATTAACAAACAAAATCGGCGGAAGGATGCTATTGACACCTACTGACTCAGTAAAAGGTGCCATCCTACCGCTCACCCTTACCACGTCAACAATAAAATATTATATATATATATATAACGACTCACTTGAGACAAATTAAGCAGGATCTCGCGTCGCTTGGTTTCTATCAATTAGAGGTGAAATTTGGCACCGCCATTTGGATTCAATCAAATCAAATTGAGGTTAGTCTCCTTGTGCTTTTCGTCAAGCTTATTTCATTTTTTAATTGCATAGGATCAAGAAAATCGAGTTTGTTTCTTCGATCATTAATTTGTTTGCTGAACTGTGTAAATGAGACAATTTAGTTTTGATCCTTATCAATTCTCTTTGATTGATCTGAAATTTGCATGCACAAATCAAAATAATGATGTACAATGTATTGGTTGTTGCAATTCAATTTTTTATCATAATCAAAATCCATTAAGTTCAATTTTGAAGAGAACATACTTGAAATATTTAAATTCTGAAACCCTAGTGTAACTCTCAAAATCAGGAGAAAAATATTTTTCATGGCACAATTTTGTCTCTATCGAGGAGTTGTGAGGCAGTGGTCTTGAACTGTGCTAAATTAGAGTAGTACTATGGCTTCTGAATTTAGGGCCTTTTAAAAAAAAATTGGTAAACAAATCAGTGCAGATTATAGAGAGCCAAAAAGGTTTTGGAACGGACACTGAGAAAATTGACCTTTTAATCTCGCGGGAAAATAAGAAATTAAGGGGAGATCCCGACAGATGGGGTCGTGATGTCAGATTTACATGAAGGACCTACTGTAGACACCGTTACGTGGAGTTGGCATGCTGGATGTACCATTAAGGACCCACCATGTCAGATCATTTGACCTGGAACCAAGTTTGTTTTATTAAGGTAATTGAGGTCAAAGGAGCAAAAATATTTTAAATGAGAACTGTTATTACTTTTATTATTCATTCTGTTGTTAAATTTTCTCTAATTGGATCTAATTAGTAACTGGAGCATGACTAATTAGTTGGTTATAAATACTGTAAATCAAGAAACTCTTTCTTTCCTAGTATTTCTATTCATCTCTGTCAAACGTACGTACTCGAATTTTTGTAGAAGTTCCAATGAAATTCAAAATACATCAAATAGGTGTTACCAATGCAGGTCGTACTGTTACATTTTTAGTCTGATTTTTTATTCCCAATTGTACTTGTTTCCTAAGTAAAGAAGTTTTATTTTTTCAACAAGGAAACATAGAGATAGATGGCCTAGTGAGTTTATGGGTTAAAGCCCCCAGCCAAATTATAAATATTAGATTTCTAAGGTTCTACTTCTAGGAGTAGGGTTCATGGTACAGATTTCTGTGATCTCTCACCTGAAAACCTCATTTTCCTAGAAGTAAGCCCAAAAGAAACATGGGGTAATCTAATACATATGAAGGAAGCTTTGATTATACTTAACTAAGAGGAACATGTAATATGCACAATAACCATCAGAAATATATAGAATATAGTTATTGTAACAAATAACATGGATAGAAGCAGGTAATTTATAAAATAAGGATTGCCTCTTTTTCTTTGTGCTTTCGCATGGCTTGTGCACTTAGATTTCTTTTGTTTTTTTTTTTTTTTTTGTGCATTATTTTACAGAACTCAAGTAAAACATGGCTCCGCACGAGGACAGAATAAGCAACCTACCGGATACTGTGCTTCACCAAATACTCTCCCTCTTGGACTCCCAAGAGGCTGTTCGGACGTGTGTGCTTTCTAAACGATGGGTCAACTTGTGGCCTTTTATTCACTCCTTGGATCTCAGCCTGCCGGACTTCAAGAAAATCAATACACGGAGCCCGAATTTTGAAAGGAGTTTCATGAGATTTGTCGACACCTTGCTTTCCAGGCGGGAACCCTTATTACATCTGCATGCTTTTCGTCTCTTCTGTGAGGAAGATAACTTCGTTGTTAAACACCAGAAGATCAAGGCTTGGATCCTCTATGCTGTTAGGCACAATGCCAAGGTGATAGAGGTATCTGCATGCCTATTCAGAAAGCTCCCAAAAGACATATTCACCTGTGCATCTCTCCAGGAATTGATTCTGGACATATCTGGCCTTGGTAAAGGAGTAATTGCTGGGGGAGTTAATCTTCCCCGACTCAAGAAATTGCACCTCTGTGGAATAATGTCATGGAACCGTAATATTTTAAGAAGACTCCTATCAGGTTGCCCTGTTTTAGAAGATCTAAACTTGAATGTGTGCAGCATTGATATGCGTGTTATTTCCTCTCCACAGCTCAAGTATTTGACCATTTTCTCGGGGCTGGATAAAGCGAGGATCGAGGCAATCAGAGCTCCAAACCTCATATCACTTTGCTTAGAATTAAGCGGAGATGTTCTTTGTGCGGCAAACTTTGACGAGATGCCATTTCTGGTGGATGCGAGGATTACTGTGCATGACGGCACAGGCTTTGATGCAAATTGCAATATCCTTTCTTCCCTTCCTAATGTGAAAAATCTCAAGCTACGCGGGAGTGTCATGAAGGTATGAGTTTCATTGATGTTGACCATTTGAGTTTAGTTGTGTTACAACTTGAGAAATGGTTTTGTTTATTTGGCCAAGGAAATTGTTTGAATTCTGGAAAAATCCCAGGTGTCTGATTAAATGCTTCTTTTGTATGCATACAAGTATTTGATGCTACATTGTACCAAATGATCACAGTTGTTTCTTATGAATACTTCATATCTGACAAGTTGGTAAACTTTGACAACTATTAGATCTTTTTGGGTTTTTTATTATAGCTGAGCTTGTTTCTTCTGTATGTGCAGGACTTGCTCAGTGTAGAATTACCAAAATGTCCTACTTTTTCCAACCTGACGGATTTGCACATTAGCGAACAATGTATGTGTTTCAGTTCCAATCTGGTGTCTGGCATGTTGTACAATTCACCAAATCTGGAGAATCTTCATCTATACAGAAACAGAAGATATTTATGTTATCAGGTACTCCACCAAACTATTGTGAGTTGATATTTTTGTGAACCTTAAATAAAGAAAAGTGCCCTAATATTAAATTGCTTTTGAATGCAATAAAATTTTAAAAATATTATAGAATGTTTTTGGCTATATTGAGAAATCAGGAGAATCTTTTTTTTCGCAAGAAGTTTACATATTATGACTGGCACACCCAATCCCCGCTCTCTATCTCTATCTCTCTCTCTCCCATCCCGAACTAAAAGAAAGAAATAGCATGAAGAAAAGGACTTTGATTAGCTTAGTCAGTTTGCTAATTGCTAATTTGTTGGTACCGGCCACTGTTTTTCAGTATGCTGTTGCATATAGAAAATTGTTTACTTTCAACTTATTTTTTCAATGCTACATACCGGATTTTTTTTATAAGTAATCCTTACACAAGACTTCCTTGGTAAGAAGTTTGTATTTAGATGTATCTGCATTCATTTATTTTACTAATTCATCATGCTTATTCTTGAAAATTATAATTATTGAATTTTTCCTTCCTTTTTATTGGATCAACAGTGTCAATGTGATGATATGGATAATGTTTAAAGAAGCTCCATTGTTCATGGCTTTAACAGCAGTGAGTTTTTGGTTATCCTTAAACGTCTCACTAATTTATATTTTTGCTCTCTTTTTTTCCCTTTTGTTGAGATAGAACTTTTATATTACTAAATCGGTCTTCGGTCAAAAAGATTTAGTCAAAAAGAATAAAGCAAAAGGCATTTTTTAAAATTGGTAAAAATTTGAAGGTATATTTTACAATTGGTAAAAATTCGCTCCGGAGATCAGAGGGCATAAATGGGGAAAAGGTGGAGCGAGAGAGTCAGTTTGGGTGGGTTGAAATAGAAGAGAATATATAACACGCTTGCCAGCCGCTGTTAAGTCTTCAAAATAAAGAAAAAAAAAAGGAAGAAGAAGAAGAAAAGAAAGATATGGTTACTAAATTGACATTAAATAAGATGTTACTTGCACTTTATTTTGGCACTGGTTAACTTGACATGTTAGATGTTATGTAATAAGACATGATAACTTTTAGTTATCTTGCTTTATGAGTAGTGTACTAAGCCATGTAATAGACTTTATTAGTTATCTGGCTTTATGATTACTGTACTATGTAAGTTTGTCTGTAATTTGGCTTTATGATTAATGTACTATGTAAATTTGTCTGTAATTTGGCTTTATGATTAGTGTTCTATGTAATTTTGTATGTAATTTGTACCAAATAAACTTTGATCTGGAATAAGCGACATAACTTTTGTGGGTATAGAGGTTCTCTTTGTGTTGACAAAATAATTGACACAATTAATGCCGAAGCTAGTGAAGAAATAGAATTATGAAATTTGGTAACATTAATATACACTAATCCTACATTACAATTGTCCAAAAGAGAATGTTATAAGTTTACTTGACTCTTTCCACTGGATATATGACCCAAATATTATTGCTTTAATTATTTATTCATATTGTAAAATGTTAAAGATAAACTTTGGTACCTTGTTATGATAGTATTACGGCTATATTCTATTTAATTAACTTAATATGTTTCTTTAATTAAATTTTTATTTTGTGTTTGATACATAAACCAACGAATCAACCAATTCATCCTAGCATCCTACCAACAAGTGGATTAAGAATTTGAATTTTGCTCAATTGCAAGTTTGAAACTCTTGATTAAGTAATTATAATATTTTACTCAAAAAATGATGTTCATTATCTATTTGAGATTATTATTTTTTAAATATGTGATTTATATAACGGTCAGTTTTCTCCATCATCTTATTTTTGTTTTGAGAAATTATTACCTTAATAGATTATTTTTGTTTGTAGTTTGTATATCGGACGTTGCGTCTTAACTACTATGTCAGTATAACTCGAGAGGAATACAATTATTACTCGTCACAAAATAAAACCACTTAATACATCATCGTTTTCACTAATCTTGTGAAACATTTGGGGTGAAACTAATCAGCTCCACAGTCTCCATCTGAATCCCTCTTATCCTCACCGATCTATTCTTTTATATTTCATAATGTTTACATTTTTCACGATTGATCATTCCATTTGCGTTGATTGAATACCTAGTGTCATGCCAAATTTATGAACGAGAGGAGAAAACAATTTTCAATTTAATTTTTAATTTAATTTAATTTGTATTATCATTATGATGTAATGAACACATTAGATCACTTACAATTATTATATATGCATTTAAGGGTGATTATTCGACATGAATAATTTGGTAGTTCTATTGTTGGAATAATTGATTACTTACCTATCTGATCATATAAAAGCATAATTTGAAAACTAATTAAATAGTATTTATATATGGACAGCCGTAAATTTTTCTCTTTTCTATTTTTTGAATTATTATTGAGGATGATCCAAGTTTAAATAAATTGAAAATTACAACTCCAATTCCTAATTTGCTAGAAATTTAGAAGGAACATTGTATTGAGTCTTCAATAACTCATCTTATAAACAATTAATTGTTTTTGGTCAACTATATCAAAAATTGAACAAGCAAATGTGCATTGGCACAGTAATCAAATGCATATTTATATAAACGATCAAGTATGTTTTAAGCAATTGTCAAGTATATTTAAAAAAAAAAAATACTGAAAACGAGTTCAAGTTGATTGCTACTAGACTAAAACTGAAGAATTTGAAACGATAAAAACAGAAAACAAAAATGCAAAGATTCAAGCGAACTTTTCTTGAGGTTCTCTGGTATAATTCAAGTTGGTTGTGGTTTTTGGTAACTATCAGTTTCGGATTTAAAAAATAAATTATAAATTGAAAAGAGTTGTCATATTTACATTCACTTAAATCGGAACTTCCAGAACCTTAGGCTATTTATTTCTAGAATTTAAATTATGGCAAATATTGAAATTTTCTTAAATAAACATTTTATATTTCATGTTTACTACATTTGAAATTTGTATTATCATTTCAAAATTCAAAAATATCCGAAAATTTGATGTTTCGCACAATAGCATTCCCAAAAAAATCCTACATGTGGATTTTATGTAGACTTACAAATACAGATTTTAGTATATTTTCAATTCATACATTCATAAAATTTATAAATTTAGTTACATCCATTTAAAAAATTATGCAGTCCAACAACAGCCCTTTTTCATATATAAGAAATGGGCTACTTTAAAAATTAATAATAGAAGAAAAAACTTGATGAATTTGCACATACATAACAGTGGGCCGGCCCATTAATATTGGATCCGGATTTTGCTATTTATTCTTTAGTTCCACGTCAACTAAATAAATAAAAGGAACTGGTTGGGAGGCTATAAAAGAAACTAGAGACTAAGAGAAATCTCACTTCACAGGATTTATCCGGATGAGTCATTAAATTGGGTTGCGGATCCGAATTGGATACGAATCCGAACTCTTTTGTTAATAAATAAATTATTTTAAGTGGATTGTATTTGGTTTTGGTTAATATCAAGACTAAATCCGCATATTAAACCCGCATAGTTGGATTTTATGCGGTTAAGGACCGCAAATGCATATGCAGCCGCATATGAGCTGCATTGAACCGTAGTACGGACCAATCCATACTATGCATAGTACCATAGCCTCACTCATCAAATGATTAATATACAAAGGTACCCGAGTAGACCATGGCCATGCCACGGGCGAGGCGATTCACAACCGCAGAAACGGGACAACCCTGATTTGACTGCGCCTCTGACACAAGCCTCTCCTGCAACCTCTCACCTATCTCAACAATTCCAAATTTTAATTGGCATGTAAATCAGCCTTGTGGTGATATTATATAATTACTATATGTTCTTTAAAAGCTATGCAATCAACAACACTGGAATAATATTGCCACACATATAACTTTTGCAGGGGTACAGAGAGACTCATCCTCTGTTTTGATCAGAGTATGCATAATACAATGCCAAGCTAGTGAAGAAATGAAAGGTTATGGTTTTGAGATTCAAGTAATGAGACTCAATTCATACAGCCTAGGATCGTAGAAATAATAAAATAAATAAATAAATAAGGTGCAGCTCGTTGAAAAATAATGAACTTTTAGATCCAAATTACTATAATAAGTAAATTGAGAAAATATGAAATTTAGTACATGGCTATACACTAAATCTTACATAACAACTGACCAAAAGAGATTGTTGGAATTTTACACAATTCCTTCCGAAGAAGCAAAAGTAAACTAGTTACCATGCATAGATGTTCATGTACCGTGTACCTATTTTTAATCCCAATGTTTTACTCACCTGTTTTTTGCGTTGCGCAAAAAAATATTAAGATCACAGGAATAAACAATTAAACAACCTACTATACTTACTATAAATAAATAATAATTAATCAAATACAATAAATTTCTGCTGTATTCAACATAGCAGCATAATAGTTTTACAACATACAAAATCCAATTGTATTCAAATCCCCCAATTGAAGTCAAACAAATATGATGAAAATCCAATCATCATATTGGCATACAAACTCAAGGTTTTGAGCTGAAACCAATTACAACAAAAAGTCTTAAAAAAAAGGATTCAATATTATTGAGTCGTTGAACATGTAAACTGAAAGAAAAAAAAAGACAAATATCACTGAAGCAAATAGATAAAATAAAATTACAAACCAAACAAAAATCTGAAAATTAAAACATGGAGCTCCTTATCCATTACACGCCTGTACCAGTATATTTGGCAGAAACAGGTTCCTTAGAAAAAAAAAGGCTAATTTGAATGGATGGGCTTATATATGACAGGCGGTATTAGGGTCTCGATTTGTCACTCCAATTGAATTGGTACAGCTCCCACATCATGCGGTAGAATGCCTCTGATCATTTGGACAGCATAGGATGGAATCGTATTCATGAAACAGAAAAAAAAAATTAAAAATCTGATGTTACAATTTGCCTCTATATTGGCATGCACCAGGCATAAAACAATTCAGTACTGACAAGATTTATTGTAGTGGATTTTGGTACAACAAAAGTGGTAGCTTGGCTAATGTGAGAAGGTGGTTTGATTGCTCACAAACATTGAAGAAAAGTGTCAAATACTATAGCTAATTATCATGATTCTTTGTTTATTTTATAAATAAATAAAAATATAGTTTCAACAGAAAATGTATCAAATTCGAATCAGATTTGAAGAATTTGATATCCCGGCGGTAATATCCCTATGAGTCACAGTCATGGATAATATCAACTATCAAGTACTAATTAAGTTGATTTTGCTTAATGGGTGCAGGAAAAAAATCAAAGATAAACAAAGATTCTTCAATATTAATATATTTATATATTTATTAGAAGGCAGGGAAAAAAGATTCTTCAATATTTAGTAGAAGCCAAAACTTATACGACAGGATATGTTTAGCCTCAATTTTTGTAAATATGATAAAATTATGATAAAATTTTAAGTTTATCTAAAATTTAAGTTCAAGGCCATATGGAAATAAAAATCACATACTGACCATGCAATCTAATAAATTAATAAAGTTGGCAAGAGCCATAACCTATACCTTCTTAAGAGATTCTTCTTCTTGGAAATTGCTCTTTAACTTTAAAGTGTCTGACATCTTCTTTCATATGTGTGGATTTCCATTTAAAAAATAAAGTATATCAAATAATAAAAAAATGATGGTTAGTGGTACCATAATGGACAGGAAAATTACGAAAACATGTTCATACAAGACAAACAGCTATGCTAGTTCTTTTTGGTAAGTCCCTTGATACTCAACAAAATTAATGATTTGGGCATTTCTTGGAATGGTTGACATGCCATTTCAAATAGACCAGTACTAAAACTAATATCATACCACAAACCAATATCAGTTAATGCAATAAAAAGTGGATGAAAGCAAGCATAAAAAAAAAAAAATACAACAGCTACCTGAAAAATATGAGTGAAGGTGTAATTGGCATTGTAGTCAGCTTAGGACAGTTGGTGATTTTTAATCTTTTTAGCAGAGGAAAAGTCAGTGATGGCTTATTGCCTTCTTCACCTTCACACCAGTTAGATAAATTTGGCATTTCATACAATACCATTTTTTGTAATGAGGGAAACACTATTCGAGTATCTTCACCAAAATCAGCACCATTACTGTAAAGATGCCTCAAATTATCCAAATGTTTCAATTTGAGAATACTAAGAAGAGGTAGCATTTCTACTGGTGGTATTTCCGTGCACTCTCTGCATTTTATTATGTACAACTCAATTAGATTTTCTAGCATATGATACTCTGTCATCCAGGTTGGAAGCTTATCACCTCTGTACAATGTAACTTTTAAAACCTTTAACTTGTTGCAAGGTTTAAGAGCATCAAACACTTCAAAAGGATCACAGTGGATCACTTCCGGGTCATTTGATTCTGGTATATTGTGATCAAAGCCTTGGCAATCAATTGGCATTCCCCAACATAATGACAAATCATCCAGATTTTGTTTAGCTATCAAATTTGCTTCCTCTGCATCTACAACATGCTTAATTTTCCTTAGATTGTAGAGATGCAATTGGCCATGAAGGTTATTCATGTTATTCAACTCTCTAATATCATTTACCAGCATCAGTGCCTACAATGTAAGTTGTTAGTATTTGCAAGCACTTAAGCTGTCCTAAACCTTTTGGCATGCTTCCTAAATTTTAACAGTGTTTACTAAGATAGAGATGCCGAAGGTTACTCATATATCACATACCTTCGGGTAACTTTTCAAGATTCCAACACTTGGAGAGCCTTAGGGTTTGCAACAGATAGAGAGTGCTTATCTCTTCAGGTAATATTGTAATTTCACGGATTCCAGATATCACAGGTACTTCATCTTTTTGGGTGTAAAGATAGTTTTCTCAATAAGCTGTACATTCAATTCAAGTACACGCAGAGAGTTTGATTTTTGAAATCCAATATTTCTCATATTGTTAGAACCAACATGGTAGCCATAAGGGTAGCAAGAAATAAGGCTCCGGATAGAAGGGAAGCAATCAATGGTTTTGTTAATATCCATGGGAGGAGTCTTTAGCGAAATATGATGGACATTAATCCTTGAGTGGTTAAGTTCTCCTGGTACCTCTAATATGTGGAAACAATTTTCAAGCATGACAGATTGAGCAAGGTCGTGCATCAGATCATGCATTATGCAGTTGATTTCAGAGTGGTATCCTTCATCGAAATGGGATGATATTAGAGCAGTATCTATCCTCCATGATGAGGAGATGGGACAAACTACCTTAACTTCCTGAAAAAATGACCTCGAAGCCAACTCATTAAATATATCGTCGCCGATCATTTCAAGGCAACTCAACCCATGAGATGGAATAAATCCATTTGCCATCCAAAATTGAATCACCTTGTCCTTGTCCATCACAAAACCCTTGGGATACACTGCACAAAAAGCGAAACATTGTTTCATGTATGAAGGTAAGTGGTAAAAGCTTAGCCTCAATACTGACAAAACATCATCCATAACATGTTTTTGTTCCCTGAACATGCTTTCTTTGAGTACAGCCTCCCACTCTCGAACCTCAAACTTATAACTCATTAAACTACCTAGCGTTTTAATAGCCAAAGGCAATCCCTTACAATTCTGAACCAACTTTCTACCAATCTCAACCAACTCTGAGCATTCCTTTACCCCCTTGCTAAATGCCATTTTGTGAAACAAGTTCCATGAATCCTCCTCACCTAACACTTCCAAATTAATACTCTCTACTGTACCCATTATAATTGCCACTTTTTCGCTCCTTGTGGTAACTATAATTGCACTCCCAGAATCTCCACATTTCAACAAAGCATTCAGTATCTCCCACTTATAGTAATCCTCATTCCAAACATCATCTAGGACAAGAAAGTATCGCTTTCCACTTAAAACCTCGTGTATGCGCCTACAAAGAAGCTCAATGTTGTCAATAGGAAGATTACATTCCTCCCCGAAAACTAATTCAATGATTATTTTAACAATATGACCGATAGTAAACTCTACAGACACACAAATCCATACTGATAATCTGAAGTATTCTTTCACTCTAGGATCGTTGTACACTAGCTTAGCAAGAGTGGTCTTGCCCACCCCACCCTGGCCAACTATTGGAAGAACCATGAGATCATCATTTTCACACCCTTGCCGCAATAATAATTGAACTATCTTTTCATTATCATCATTCCTTCCAATAATTTTTCTTTCAACCACAGGAGGATTAGTACTAATCCGATTGCCCACTTGCTGAATTTGGCCACTTGCTGAATTTGGCGATTCTTGATGAGAATTAGTACTAATCCGATTGCCCACTTGCTGAATTTGGCAATGAACAATAAAATCAAATGTTTGCATCTCGACAACAAGCCCATGAACCCTTCCTGCAACTTTCTTCAACTTCTCACACAACTTAAAGCGCAGACCACGGGAAAAGAAGGCATTTACATGGCCAACCTTATGGCCAAGTTTCACCGCATCCTGGCGTAGTATCTCATAACAAAACTCATCAAGAATATCATCAGCATCATAAACAGCTAATTTGAGATTCTCAAGCCAACATTTCACGGCTGCGTTATAATTTGCTTTCTCCTCAGCATCATGCAGTATAGCTTGGATTTCAAGAAGCATGTTGTGGAGCCTCTCGCACTGGTCTCTTATGCCCCACTTCTCCCCAATTTGCTGAAACAGTGAGTCTGTCACTTTCCTCAACTGGACTGGAATCAAAGCTGATAGTAGTAGATCTGCCATTGATAGTTTGGAAGGTACTTGAACTGACAAGGAGTGCCGAGAGGTTGATTTTTATGCCAAATATGAGAATACGATGGTTTTTGAGAGAACAGAGAATTTGTTCATAGGAAATGGCTTGCTGACTGGAGATGTTATGTGAGATGCACGATAAGCTAAGGAGATATAATATTATTATTGGATATTTTTGGGAGCTATTGGTTTGATATGTTTCTCTCCTTTGGAGCTATTGGTTGGTTGTAGTTGTTGTAGAAGCCGGAATCAATCAATTAGCGCAATAAAGGAAGTTGGGGCCCCTCGAGTGCAATGAAGGAGCATTCGTGGAATGCACCTTAGTCCTTAGACCGAGCAGAGCAATCAATTAGCGCAATAGACCGACGAAGCAATCAATCACAATCAATTACCGCATTAGACCTTTGCAAATTCCTAATTAAATTATATTAGGAGTTTAGTTGTCTTGTCATCTAATGAGACTTAAAGGAAATAAATCTGCAGCCCCTGCTGTACTAAAGATAGCGGTGCAAATGGATCAAATATTATCCGTTCGGATCCAAATCTGTATCTTAATTTTTGCAGATTCATATATTGTTCGTCTGGATTCGGATATGTATCTTAATTTTTGCAGATTCGAATATTTAGATACGGATACAGATATGATTTGAATTTCAAAAATGAATACAGATCAGATATAAGTAATTGTCCGTTTCTATAGTACCAGTAAATAATTGTCCGTTTTAAGTTTTAAATTTGGTCTCCAAACATATTTCAATATGGAGAACAAGATGAACGGTTTGGATCGGTCATTTGGGCTTTGAATCTAGTGATTTATAGTTCAATGCACAAAAATGCCTATGCATTGCAATGTATGGTAGCCATACTATATATATATATAGAGAGAGAGAGAGAGAGAGAGAGAGATAGAGAGAGAGTGAGAGAGTGACTAATATGCTGGTCCAAATTTAAAACTTGAGCAATTTAATATGAATATCAACTTGAACAATTCGGATCAACGTTTTGCGAATTAAAATTGGTGTTTTAATTTCCGCTCATATCTCTAGTTTCATATATATATATATATATATGATTCCTTACATAGTTATATTACTAGTAATAGAAGTAATTATAAAATGATATGCTTCAAATGGAAAATGCTATAATATTTGAAAATGCTATAATAAAACCGTAGTATGCTAGTTTTCAAGAAAGTCGTGGCCATAGTTTTACCCATTCTTACAGTTCGGACAGAGGACTGGGATCAAATTTCAAATCATTTATTTAGAGGAGGCTATATATAATGTCCCATGGTCTTTTATTTTTTGCTTGTGGGACCAATGCAATGAGCTCCGGTCTGGAGCATGATCTTTTTTCTTCTCTATTTCTAGGTTTATGGACACCGCCATTTTTTTTTTTCTAATTTGTTTTTCTTAAGTTTCTTTATTTATATTTTTTCTTTGTTTTTGTTTTTTTTAAGAATCAATATTAAAACTAGTAATTTTTTTCTAGCACCTTTATTTTTGACACAAACAAGTTTGTTCTATTTTCTAGCACCTTAATATTTTACCAATTTTGTTTTATTTCTTAGCACAAAACAAGTTTTTCGTGAAAAAAATTGAGTTTCTAATTCGATTCAACCGATTCTAGCCGATTCACCTGACTTTGATTTCACTGTTATGTGACCGATTGCAACTCTGATTCTGATTTTACCAACCATGAATAAAATGTAATAAGATTCAAGACGACCAAAAAAAATATTTACCTTGTAAGAGATAAAGTTCGCCTCTACTTTCAAGAATCTTCAAGTTGTTGCTGTTCTAGTATTCCGTGATTTTCCCTTTTGTTTTTCTGATTTCTCTGTTAACACTTAGTCCTGCAATTCGAGCTAAAATTCAGCTATCGCAAGCTTCAATATATATGTAAAATCTTCTACTGCGTCGCCAACATCCAATACTGCAATTCATTCCTGTAAAAAGTAAAAGGACAATTATTTCTATCAATTTACAAGTGAGAGTGAGAGGAGATGGAGAGAGATATCTTCCTCACAACTTGGCTGCCTCCATCAAGATTTAAAAGAAAAAAATAGAGAGAAATCTTGCTCCATATTCGAAGAAAAGAAAGAAAAAATTATAAGACAAATAGAGACCTTGGTAAAGAGAGAGAAGCATAAGCGACGAAGAAGCAAATACAACTTTATTGTTGATCTCCTTGAAAAGAAAATGGATCCAATGAAGACCGCGGGGTAGCCTGGTAATATTATAAATGTCTCATTTGGAATCTTTCTGAATTGTAAAATATTCTCTTACCACTACAACGCGTCAGCTAGGAGGTGTTCATCAAGTCGGGTTTAATCGATTTTAAATCTCGAGTCTCGAGAAAACAATTTGATTATTTCGGTTTAATGGATTGGTTAGGTTTGTTTTTTAAGGCCGATTCAAATGTTTGGTTCCATTCGGTTTGGTTTAAAAATAAAACCGAAGATATTGAACCGACAGAACTTTAGAGATATGAAGATCTGTATAAAAAGCTCGCGACTCGTGAGCCACTCAAACTCAACTTGGTAACGAACTCGCTAATAACTCGTTCATTTAAAATTCGAGTTAGTCTGACTCGAGTTGAGTAACTTGTGAGTTAAATGAGTTGAGTTCAAGTTGAATTTAACTCGCTCGTTACAACTCGTGACTCATTTAATTAATGATTTTTTTCGTAATTTTCATCCCATTTTATTTTTCCGACTAAATGTGATTGACTCAAGTTGACCCAACTCATTTTATTTGATCATTTTGTTGTAGATTGTTTGTTAATTCAATATTTACTTCTCATATTATTACATAACAACAATCATTAGTTCAAATGTTCAATATTTCAACACCTTAAACGAGTTGACTCATGAGTCACAAGCCGACTCAAGTTACTCGTGAGTTGAATTCGACTTAGCGAATCAGCTCAGCTCAATATTCTCAACTCGACTCACTATCTTCCGAGTTGAATTCGAGTTGTCCATAACTCGAGCTAACTCGGCTCGTTAGCAGCCTTGTATGAAGTCTAAGGTGAGCGGTGAAAAAGTATTAAATAATTTTAAATTGTGAACCATTTTCTGAACCTAGGTATCTATTTGACTCTCTCACCTTTAGGGCTATAAATGAGCTGGGTTTTAGCTCGACTCGTTTATTTTGGCCCGAGTTTGGACCGAGCGAGCTGGACCTAGGTCACCCGAGCCAAAATTCCTAGCTCAACTTGTGACAAGCCAGCCCGAGCTAGCTTGCGAGCTAACGAGCTGGCTCATTGAACTTTATTGGGCTGCTATTATACAAATTCAAAAATAAAAAAATAAGAAATCACATTCAAAAAATTTAAGAAATTGTCCAACAGGCACATCTTCAAACAACTAAACCCCATATCATTTCTTCCAAAACCGAAAATACATCAATTTTGCATAATTGCGCCTTTGAAAATGGGACTGGACTTAAAATTATACGGAACTAAACCCTAAATCCACTATAGCTTAACGAGCCGAGCTGGCCCGGTCCGAGTTGACCTCTGACTTAGCTCGTTTATTTTGACCTGAGCCTAAGCCGAGCTGGCTCGGTAACAGCTCGGTTCACTACCGAGCGAGCTGTTAGCGAGCGAGCCATGAGCCGCGAGCTTTTTTGACAGCCCTACTCACCATCTCTCATTCTTTTTTCTTTCTCCCATTTCTTCTTGTCTTCCTTCCAATCGACTCTACCCTTTCTTTCTCTGCTGTCTTTTCTCTCTCAAAACTCTGACTGCCCTCTCTCGCTTTTTCTAGGTTTCCTTGCTCCATCTCTCTCAAGAAAAATCTAGCGTTTCTTGAAAAGCAGGATTCTATATGGCGATGCAAGCAAGAATGGGTGTCGAGAGAATTATTTTGTTCATCTCAGCTGTTAATCGAGTAGGATCTCCTTGATTTTTTATTTATTATTATTTCATCACGGTTTGTTGTCTTTGTAATTTACTCCAATTTTACGTTTGGTTTGAACTTACACCTCACCTTGTCTTTCCTTTAAATCATGGTCATTATTGTTGCGGAGGGAAGGTCGGAAAAATTGCTTGGCTGTGATTGTTTCTCTTCATTTGAGGTTTGTCTCATATTATTTGATTTTGAAGTTTTCTTTTTTATTGGAAAGAAAAAAAATTATCTTTTTTAGACGAGATTGATTATGTTCGTGATTTGAACTTTTATGCGAGATTGAACTCGTTCGTGGGCTGGTTAATTAATAGGCTAAATTGTTTTAAATTTTAAAAGAAAATACGCTTCAATTTGAACTGAACAAATCAAACTAACCGACATAAAACTTTGATTCGGTTCGGTTCTATTTTTGAAACCGAAATAAAATTTTGGTTTGTCTATTTCGGTTTCAACCGAATGGAACTAATGAACACCCCTAGCGTCAGCCATCTTCTAGCTAGTATTTCAATTTAACCATGAAACCTTGTCTTTGTACATGGACAATCAGTAATTTATCATGATTCAGTGTTCTATATGATATGAAAAATTACGTTAATTAGTCAAGCATTATCCTTCCTCTATGGACGATTAAAGACTTAGAATTTATTTTTATACTGCGATGATTTAAGATATTTAATATACTACAAGAATTGAACAATATTTGCGAAGATAAAAAGTGACTATCCGTGAGAGTATACCTACATAAAGGTAATTTTTCTATTAACGACAGTAATATCCGCAACGGTATACCGACAATATCCCTAACAGATATTGTCTCATTCTCGCAAATACTATCGCAGATACTGTCTCATTCTTGTCAAATTTGATCATCAACTTATCTAAAAAGAATGAATACTTCTAGTATATATCCAACTTATATTGTGCGTCCAAAAATCTTATCGTAAATATATTTGACACACATATATACAAATTTTGAAATTTAATTATAAATGTGTTCTCAATTACTTAATTATTTAGATAGGCCGTGCTTAAAATTATTAATTTTGGGATGATTTGAAAGATATTTATACTCCCTTCAAACAGTTCAAAAAGTTTAAAGGTGAAGTTTTAATGTCTTTATGATGAATGACTAATAATATTTTAAACTCAAATTTTATAGATGCCATATAAGATCTGAAAAATTGAGAATATATCTACAATTTTTATTTTTTTAAGTTTTTTAATTTAAATTATATTTATAATGTTGCACATATTATAAAAGTGAGTATATATTAGAATTATTGTAAAATAATTTATAATTTTTTTTCTATAAAATGAGTGTGAATTAAAGTGGAGAGTTCAAATGTCTCATGTCATTTATGTCTAATCATGCTTTACATTGTATATCTTTGTTTTCAAACCCCAACGACTCGAGTCTAGCTGTTCAACTGCTTGGAGACAATATTTCACATTTTCTGATTTTTTTTTAAATAGGTACAAAATTATTGTTTCTAGACTATCCAAAAATAATAATTTGATAGCTATCTAAATAGTAGTAAAAAAGTTGATTTACAAAAATATTTTAATATTGATATCAGGTTTAGTGGTTCAAATCTTTGTTTGAATTTTGAAAATAAAGATAAAAATTGTGAGCTATAAGCATTTGAAACTTCATCATTAAATGTTCAACTCTAAATCCGGAACATTTCGCAATTAAAAATTGCTTGAAATATTTTATTAGTCAGAAAGCTTCCAAATGAGTCATTTATATAAGATGACCACGGTACCCGAGGTCTTCATTGGATCCATTTTCGTTCAAGGAGATAAAAAATAGTAGTGTTTGTTTCTTTGTCGCTGATGATTCTCTTTCTTGACCCAAGGTCTCTCTTTGTATTATTTTTTTCCTTATTTTCTTTAAAAATGGGAGAAACATATCTTTCTTTCTCTCCCTCCCCCCTCCTCCCTCCCTCTCTCTTTTCACTCTCACTTCAAAATTCATAGAAATAATTGTTAATTTAATTTTACACCAATGAATTACAGTATCGGATGACAGCAATCGATGCAGTGGAGGATTTTACATTTAAACTTGCCATAACGAAGAAATATAAGATCAGAACAAAAAAAGCAAAATCACAGAATGATATAGAAGCTACTTGAAGATTTTTGAAAAGGAGAAGCGAACTTATATCTTACAAGGTAAATATTTTCTTATATGTCTTTACGCGTTTTATTATAATATTTTCTATTTTGAAGCACATATATCATTTTATAATTACTTCTATTGGTGTAAGTATGGTATCATAGTCCATTACTATGGCTCTAACGTTTTATTAATATTTTTTTTTTTCATTTTCGTCTCACCAAACGACAGAGAACTTACTAACTTGTAATATAATTTACTTAGAAATTTGTAGAGGTGTAATGAGGTAGCTGATTGTGATTGAATGATTCGTTAGTTGGTCTAGTGTGCTAATTGCTTGCTCTACTAGTCTCTAGGCGCATTCCTTGAATGGTCCTTTATTGCACTGGCCTCAACTTCTTTAATTGAGCTAATTGATTTGTGGCTTTTACCACAACCACAACCACCCAATAGCTCCAGAACAAAGAATAGTATCCCAACAATTTTTTTAAGGTTAGTGGGTTTGGTGCCCAACCAACAAATATATTATCCTCTATTGCACTGTCCCCAACTTCCTTTATTTTGCTAATTCATTTGTGGCTTTTAGCACAACCACAACCACCACCCAATAGCTCCAAAAGAAAGAATAATATCCTCACAATTTTTTATAAGGTTGGGTTTGGTGCCCAACCAATAAAATCCTCACAATTACCACCACCCAATAGCTCCAAAAGAATAATTTCCTCGCAGTTTATTTTAAGGTTAGTGGGTTTGGTAATTGGTGCCCAAAAAACAAATATATTATACTTTATTGCACTGGCCCCAACTTCGTTTATTGCTGTAATTGATTTGTGAATTTTACCACAACCACCCAATAGCTCCAAAAGATAGAAGAATATCCTCACAATTTTTTGTAAGGTTAGTGGGTTTGGTGCCCAAGCAACAAATATATTAAGAAAAAAAAAGAGGCCGTATAGGCTTGCATTAAACAAGAGTAGTACAAAGGAAAAAGAACCCTACAAAACAACAACCCATTTGACATCCCTACCCCAAGTTGGCCTGTAAAAAAGCTGGTAATGGCCCAGGATCAAGTTGTTAGTGTAGTCTAAAACGCCGCGTCTGTTAAGCAATTGAAAAGTAGCATGCTATGAGAACAGTCCCCATTACTATCGTAACATCCCTAGAAACCCACAAAACACTGCACAATATATTACAAGAAACATGGGAAGTATCTACTTAAAACTAAAAACAAACCACAGATATACATCAAAAGAAACACCCATAAAAAATAAACAGTAGGAAAGATGCTGGGATAGATACAATCTTGGTATATATTGCACCTGTGCGAACCTGGCATGATGTGCAAGGAGAATGGGGAATGTGTATATTATGGAACCATGGATTGTTAGCAAGGAGAACTCAGACCTGCATAATCTTAGCATGATCACTCCAGTCCAGACTATTAGGAGCATGGGATGTGCGAATTGTGTGTACCACAGCAGGCATACCATTGAGAGAACGCCTTAACTGTCTCATAGCCATAAGGGATCAATGTAGTTGAATCCTGAAAAAACAAAACCAGTACCCCCCCTGATCCAGGTCTTTAAAAGAACTGTCTACCCACAATGAATGGATGAATTAGTACCCGACCGATTTCCAAAGCCCTCGAGACTTGATTAGAGGCACCAACTCCAGGTGAGGCTCTCCTCAAAGATGATTGGCATCAGTGGTAAGCGAGTCTGCGCACCATTGTACAGGTGATAAAGAGGTGGCCCAGCGCTGCTGAGAATGTGCAGCATGAGGAGAGTAGGCACGTCCTGGAGGGTCCTGCTATGAGGTATCATCGGGAAGAAGGAGAAGTCCACATGCATCCTCCTAGCGATGTAGTCCACTACACTAGCGCAGCCAAAAGGACCAGTGCTCGACTCATTGCTGAGAACCCATTTGAGATTCTGAGCAACAAAGTGGGCAATGTTGGGCTGTATCGGCCCCTCCATATGCCCATCTAGCCTCAGCATGCACTGGAGAAAGAAGATCTCGCTGGTCTGCACACATGCCATGGTCTCGCCACGTGCGAAGGGCGCAGTGGATGTAGTGGAGCAAGACATGGTAGATGTGGTTGCTCTTGTGCTCCCTAGTATGACCCCTCCTGGTGATCCTCACCCACATCTTGTAAATAAGATGCGATAGATCCCTGACTCCCCCTCTCGGCACATCCAACACATCCAAGAACTCATCGAGGCTCATCGCATATGGCTGGTACAGGAGCTGGAACTCAACCATGTCATCCTCGTACCGGAAGGTGGAGAGGAAGGTGATGGTGAGCGTCAAGTAGGCCTGGGATGCTCAAACACTGTAGAGGAAGGAGCGAATGCCGATAGACTCCACCAGTGTGTGGAACTGCTCGGTAATCCCAATCTACACCATGATAGGTGGGTCGATGACCTGAAACTTCCCGATGCCTCGGGATTGAATCATAGCCATGTACCTTGGGTCTGGTCCGACTGTGTTGGAGCTGCCTCCCCCTCAGAGGTGTCCATCCTGTCCTTGTTGGACCCATCTAGATGCCCAAACTCGCATTGGTTAAAAGGCTGAGTCCTCTAAGGATCCTCCTATCTGGCTAGCATCACTGCTAGCCAGCTGGCGAGAAGATGATCCTGAGTCGGAAGGAGGTAGGGAGCAGCAAACATCCCCTCTCCTTCCTTTCCTTTCCTTTCCTTTTCTTCACCAGATTCAACAACTTGTTCAGGGTCTGATTGAGAGACATCTCTGCATACGGCTCAACTGTTAGTCATATGCAGCATAAAAATGGCCCTCTGCTACTAACCTGGTTACAATTTGTTCAACCTGACTATCGCATACCGTACTGCCTTGTACCACATACTGGTCCCTATTCGGCTTAGGTTTACCCACAGCACCTATTCTGGTCAGTTTAGATGCCGCATACGGCCTGGTAGTATGCCGTATGTCGGTTCCAGTGCTGGTAAATATTCTGGTACTGGTTCATGCCTACTGTATCCTGCATACGGCTTGGTGTATGCTGTGTGCGGTACCAATACTGAACAGATTTTTCTAAGTTATGAAAAATTCAAATTTTTGAAAAAATTAAAAATTGTATGCCATATGCGGCCTGGTATGAGTCGTATACAGCCTACTCGAGTTTTCACATTTCTGTACCAGTTTGCATGCAAGAAATTTGGTACCAAACAGTATCAATCAAGTACTATATCACTTTTTACTCCTAATATAATCTATCTACTATGTATTTAAAGAAAGAATTCTAAAATTCGTGTATCGATGGGCTTGAAATCGGGCGAAGAAGAGGAGGCCAAGTGAAGGGACAGAAGGAAGAAGGTGCTCCAATGCCGTGTGCGGCTCCGGATCCAAGAAGAGAACGGCGAAGTGAGTTAGATGGCGATCGCAGCTTCTTCAGTGGGGCAGCAGTGTGCCTTCTCCTATGGCCGACGGTGTGAGAGGAAGAAAGAAGGGAGAGAGAGAGAGAGAGAAATAAATGAAAGAGGGGAGAGAGAGGAGGGGAAATAAATGGAAAAAGGGAGAGGTGCCTCTTCAAGCGCCGTGCAGGGTCGGGTGCGACCAAGCATCGAGTTAGTTGTGCGGGAAATGCGAAACATATTTAAAATGGGTTTGAATCTGCGCTTGCAGTATGGGTATACCATATGCGGGATTCTTTCATACCATACGGCCTCCAACTTAAACCAATATTAACCTTTCTTCTATCAAGCCACAGGCTATGCTGCAAGGCATACTGTATGAGGCCCATTTTCTCTGCTTTCTTCAATTCTTTCTTCTCGGTCAGCTTCCATCATCTTGTTCTTACATCTACCCAGATTGGTTGTTGATATCTCCTTGTTATGACTATTCCTGGTAAAATCATGGGTTGCCTCCCATGCATCGCTTCATTTAAAATCTGGAGCTCGACTTTTTCTTATCGAGGTTAGATGATTGGTGAGTCGGAACTCATCCTTTTGATATTTTCATCAGGGGGTCTTCCTTGAGGAGATAGACAGTCCGTCTATGTTCTGCGTCTTGATCCCTCCTAGATGGGACATCTTTGGTTGGAGACCTGTGCTCCCTATCATACCCTCCCTTTGTGTTGTCTCAGAGTTGACTATTCTTATGGCTTAGATTGATGTCATTATCTTCATGGAAGGCTAAGATAGGTTGATCAAAGACGTCCCGTAATTCAGAATTGTCTTTTTCTCTACTTGGATTGTAGTAGCCTTCATACAAAAATAATTCACTAATGTCAAAAGAGATTTGTCAGCCCATTGTTAGTAAAAGGAGAATAAAGAATAGAATGGGAACGTACGATCATGATCGATCATTCGTGGCCCTAATCAGTGTGTTATTTACGAGTTAAGATTGTGTAAAGTAGGATAAAAAGCTCCCGTTGGGAGATGTAAATAAATCTTTCTTATTCAATATATTGACAGCTGGCTACTGGCCAACTGTCCTTCAAAAAAAACAAAAGAAATTTGTCTTACTCCTCATCACTGTCCCAACAGTCCATCTCGTTATCGCTTGATAGCTCATCCGTTGAGGTCATTTCACCCTCCATTATGCATGCTTAGTTGACTTCGACAGGATACTACATTGATTTATTCATGTCAAAGACGACCTTCTCATCACCGATATTTAACGATATTTTCCCATTCTTCACATCTATCAATGCACCGTAGGTTTGATAGAAATGATCTTCTGAGAATAATTAGTATTCTATCATCTTCCTTCATATTTATTACTACTAAATCACCGGGTATCTACATGTTTCCGACTCTACCGGGAGCATTTAGCAAAACTTCTTTTGGGTATCTAATGGAGCGGTCCGCTAGTTGTAGTGATATTCTCATAGATGAGTGTTCGCCAAACTCTAGTTTGTCGAAAACAAATCTAGGTATGAGACTTACGCTTGCTCCTAAGTTACACAATGCCCAGGTAAATTATGTGTTCCCTATGGTACATGGCATTGAGAAGCTTCTAGGGTCTTTGAATTTTTCCGGTAACTTATTGAGTAGCATTGCACTGCATTCCTTAGTCAGTGTTACTCTTGCACAATCTTGTAGCTTTTTTCGGTTGAAAATTACTACTTTAAGAATTTGCTATATAGAGGAATACTCGTCATAGCTTCTGTGAAGGGTATTGTGATGTGCAATTGTTTCAACATCTCAAGGAACTTAGAGAATTGTTGATCATGTTTTGCCTTGATTTGTCTCTGTGGATACAACAGAGGTAGCGTAGAAGGTGATGGTGTGTAGACCAGTTCGTTTCGCTGAGTAACGTCATCGTCATCGACTTGCTGTCATGATCCTGGAGCTTCCTGCAATATGCCCTTGTTGGGATTATGGAAGAGTAAACAGAGAAGAAGATTTGCAAGGAATTAACTTCTGCTACTTTTCTGCTTTACGTGATTACAAGATTTCAGAATATAAAGCATTACAACATCTAAATTTAGAACCAACTACTCCCACTACAGACAGCTATATTTAGAACCCACTAATCCCAACATAATGCTGTTATAACTAGCCTATAACCAACCCACTACATGACAAACTAAATATAGAAACTACCCTTTCCTGCACATCTCTAAACAGAGAACGTGGCTGACTATAATTAACAACCAGATTACAACTAATTCTTAACAGAAATAGACCTACAACTAAAAACGTAGCTTCTAGAAACTGCAGTTCTTATGCACCTTGCTGACTTGGCTGCTGACATGGATTACATTCAACACTCCCCCTTAATCCAAAGTCATCTACATCCATCATTCTTCGACACCAAACAAACTTCTCTCTTGAAAGAACCTTGGTCATGATATCTGCAACTTGTTCATTTGTATTAACATACTCCAATTCGATTTCCTTTTGTTCAGACTTGCCTAGTGATAATGCCTTGGCAAATATGCATGCATTCTGCTCTTCAGAATTTTTCCGATTGAGCTTCATTGTTCTTTCTGTGATCAATTCTTCTATTTTGCTTGATGCCATTCTTCATTTTCTGCTGCTTCCTCATTGGTTGCTGCGTCTACAACAAATAATACTTGTGTTGTTTCGTACAATTCCTACACAGATTTCATCTTTCTTACAAGTGTTTCTGGAACAATGTGTCACCTGATGTACACTCTTATTGTTGGTGTATTTGGGTCAGGGTTTCAGCTTCTGTCAGGACTGTCTGGAGATAAATCAGCATCAGAACTGCTGCTGTTCTGATCTGAACTGATTGAGTTGCTTGGCTGTTGAAGTACTTCATCTTCCACATCATCTAGCTCTGTAGCCATAATCTCTACTCCTTGTTTTTCTTCATTCCATTTCCAATTTGAATTTTCATTAAACAACACATTTCTGCTCACCATGACTTTACCACTTTCTGGACTATACAACCGATACTCTTTTGACTGTGTACAATACCCGATGAAAATACATTTTTCAGATTTTTCATCAAGTTTGGTTCTCATTTGTGGATTGACAAATGCATAGGCTATACATCCAAATACTCTTAGATGACTTACCCCAGGTTTGCTCTCAAACCATGCCTCAAATGGAGTTTTATTCATCACGGCTTTTGTTGGTGAAATGTTCAGCACATACACCGCAGTTGCAACTGCCTCAGCCCAGAATTTGTTTGGTAATCCTTTTGCTTTCAACATGCTTCTTGCTAATTCTACCACAGTTCTATTTTTTCTCTCAGCAACCCCATTTTGCTCAGGTGTATAGGGTGTGGTTAGCTCACGGTGTATCCCTTCATTTTCACAGAAATTAATGAATTCTTTTGAGAGGAACTCTCCACCTCGGTCTGTTCTTAATGCCTTCAATTTCTTTTCAGATTGCTCCTCTACAAAAACTTTAAACACCTTGAAACTTCTGAATGCCTCTCCTTTGCTTTGTAGGAAATACACCCAACTCATCCTACTATAATCATCTGTGAAAAGAAGAAAATATTTGCTACCTCCAAGAGATTTGGTTTGCATTGGACCACACAAATCCGCATGAACCAACTCAAGCACTTGAGTTGCTCTCTTGGCTTGGCCTTTTGGGAATGGAAACTTGGCTTGTTTTCCGAATATACACCCTTCACAAACACCTATTTGGTTGATTTCGGGTAGGCCATAAACCATTTTTTTTTTTGTTCAACAATTTCATACCATTGATATTCAAATGACCATATCTAAGATGCCATAACTCATATTGGTTCAAATCTTTTGCAACCATTGCTTTTTCCTTTACATTTGAAACCTCCAAGGGAAACAATTTATTGGTTTCCATGTTCACTTCTACCAATACCTGGTTTTTGGATTTTATTACACAAGTTTTTCCTTCAAACACAATTGAATAACCACAATCCATCAACTGCCCGACACTCAGCAGATTTTGAGTCAAGTCTGGAATGTAATACACATTATGCAAGAATTTCATACCGTTTTCTTTGGTGTGCACTGCAATTGTGCCCTTGCCTTCTACCTAAATCTGCTTGTCATCACCAAGTTTAACCTTCAACTTGCATGTTTCATCCAAATCTTCAAACAACTGCTTGAATCCGGACATGTGATTTGAACACTCGCTATCGAGAAACCAGATGCTACTTGCCTCAATTTTGTCAATCGCGCTGCTGGCCATGAAGAGAGTTGGTTGAGCATCCTCCTCTTCTGTATAATTTGCTTGACTCTCTTCTCTTTGCTTCTTCTTGTAGCAATCAGTCTGCACATGGCCGATTCTGTGATAATAGTGGCATTCAACGCCTTGCTTGCCTTGTCCGTCTTCCCTCTTCTTCTTGTAGCAATCTGCCTTGATGTGACCAAACTTGTGGCAATAGTAGCACTCAATATCCTTCTTTGTTGTTTGTTGTTGTTGATGGTTGTCTCCACTGCTCGTGCCTCTTCCACAACCTCTGCTGTTACCTTGGCCTATACCTCTACCTTGTTGTTGGCTTCTTGAGGAATTGCCCTTGGTATAGAAAGCTTTAGTGTCGTCCTTCACTTCTGATCGGTTGAGACGAACTTCATGGACCTGCAGTGATCCCATCAACTCGTCAAAAGAGTATGTGGACAGGTCCTTGGACTCTTCGATTGCTGCCACGACATGGTCGAATTTTGCTGTAAGGCTGCAGAGCACCTTCATAACCACGATCTTTTCTGTGAGATCTTCGCCACAACTCTTGATTTGGTTGACGATGGATGTGACTCTTGTTAGAAATGCTTGAACAGATTCGCCTTGATTCATGTTCAACATCTCAAGCTCTCTTCTCAAGCCTTGTAGCCTTATCTCGAGAACTTTCGAATTTCCCTGGAATGCCGTTTTCAGGGTTGTCCATGCCTCCTTTGCTGATGCTACTGCTGCTATTTTTGTGAACACCGTGTCAGCAACGGCTTGTTGAATGAAGAACAGTGCCTTCGCATCTCGCTTCGCTGTTTCTGTTGGTGCGAGATCTACGGTCGGTGCTCCCGTCTCCACCAATTCCCATAGACCTTGATACTTGAGCAAAGTTTGTATCTTAATGCTCCAGAACTCATAGTTGTCTCCCTTGAACAGCGGAATCGATGGATTTGAAACGCTCATGTTCTCTGCCATGGTAGGATTTGCCCTGATCTCTAACCTTTGGCTCTGATACCAATTTGTTGGGATTATGGAAGAGTAAACAGAGAAGAAGATTTACAAGGAATTAACTTCTGCTATTTTTCTGCTTTACGTGATTACAAGATTTCATAATATAAAGCATTACAACATCTAAATTTAGAACCAACTACTCCCACTACAGACAGCTATATTTAGAACCCACTAATCCCAACATAATGCTGCTATAACTAGCCTATAACCAACCCACTACATGACAAACTAAATATAGAAACTACCATTTCCTGCACATGTCTAAACAGAGAACGTGGCTGACTATAATTAACAACTAGATTACAACTAATTCTTAACAGAAATAGACCACAACTAAACACGTAGCTTCTAGAAACTGCAGTTCTTATGCACCTTGCTGACTTGGCTGCTGACTTGGATGACATTCAACAGCCCTGCAAGTTGGAAGGGGTCATATACGGCTCAGGTTCTACGAGTTTCTGAGGCCGTATACGATCTTCTGAGGCCACATACTGACTAGGGGTTGCAGCTAGTTGGTCTGGGTGAGGATGATGTGCATCTTCTAGCCATGGTGGATCTGTGTAATGAGTCCCTCCTCGCATCGTCATCAAATTCCATGTTTGGACTGAATAAACCGCGAAGATTTCCATCAGTTGAAGGACTTGATCTCCTCGTTGTCCAGGAATTTGTCCAACATGTAATCGAGGTACAGCTCACCAAGAGGTTGCTATGTTGGTTCTTTATGAAGACTATACACTTGTTCTTCTAAACCTGCATTGTATGTGTTAGCATTTAAATATTCAGGTATAAAAGTGTGACTAATAGAGTTGACTTGCTCTACTTCCACTTCTTCAAGAAACGGGCATACGCCTCCTACGTGGTGAGTGTCTCCACAAGTCCTACATATCTGAGCTGGAGCATTCTTCTTAAGAAGAAGATCATTTATGAGCTCAAACAGTTCGTCAAGTCTAGCATGGATAGAGGCACGATTATTAGTGTCACATATGCTGGCTGCAAAACTTTTGGTATTTCTTCCCATCATTTGGTAGCTTTGGCTCTCACACAAATTGGTGATAGCCCTCGCTGCCTCTTCCACATTTAAGTTGAGAAACTTGCCTCTGGCAGATAGATCCAATGCCCATTGGTCACATATCTATAGTCTGTAATAGAAGAATGAAAGTACAAGCCACTCTTCTAGTCCGTGGCGTGGACATTCTCCCTTGAGATTTTTCAGGCGTGTCCATGCTTCGCTTAGTGTTTCTTCAATTCCTTGCATGAAAGAAGTGATTTTACTTTGATACTACGTGGTATTGGAAGGTGGAAAATACTTAGCAAAGAAGGCTTTTGTCATTCCATCTTAGCTTTTGATTGAGCCAGCATCTAGTGACTCAAGCCATTGCAGTGATTGATCTCCCAATAATAGTTGGAATATGCGAAGTCGGAGGTCATCTTGCGTGACTCCTTCCACCTTGATCATGCTGCAAGCGCCTTTGAACCTGTTGATGTGGATTTGAGGATTTTCATCAGGTCCACCTTCAAACATGTTCCTAGTCACCAATCGGATATAGGAAATCTTGATGTCGAAGTTAACTGCCTCTATTTCGGGCAAAATGATGCTAGTTTGCTCCCTCGGATCTAGTGGAAGAGCAAAGTCCTTTAGCGGCTGTGACATGTCGATGGTTGGGGTATGTTGGTGTTGATGGGAGAGCTGCTAGGGGGATCCATGTGCATGAAACTCGAGCTTGCCTTCCAATACACCTTCTTTGGGGTAGTATATAAATATATAAATTTTTCTCCTATAGAAGAGAATTTATAACAATAATATGTCTCCCAAATATAGATAAGAAAATAAAAGTAAAGTACTAAAAAAATAAAAATACAGAAAAATAAATTGCAAAAAATAAAAAGTACAGTAAAATAAAGGTTTTGACCTAAGCCTAGTTGTTGTTAAACACCTAAAGATAGTGCAAGCATTCTCTGTGATTGGAGAATACTTACTCTATCCCCGGCAACGACGCCAAAAATCTTGATGATTCTAAATGAGTAATACTAACTTTTAGTATATAAAATATATACTTACCCTAATTCTACTATGTCAAATTACAAGTGTATAATCCTCATGTGTAGTAGTGTTGAGTGTCGATCCATAGGGATAGATCTTAGAATAATTAACAACATTATACTTGTCTAGGTTCTGCAGTTTGTTTACGTGCTAATAATAATTAATAATAAAATAAGTATAGGGTGATTTTACAGTTTACTTTGGCAAAGGTTTAGGTGGAGATGCTCATTGATGTAAACCAGAAATTAGGGAGCCTCTAGGGTTTAGATGATATCCTTCTAATTATCTCAAAATATATTTATGGCACTCATGTTTACATGTATGCAGCACTGTTACTAACCCACATATGGTATAAGCTACCTTGTAGACAGAGCCGCACACCGGTACTATTATTCCCTACGGCCTTGGTTCGGTCTTATGCCTATTTGAAATGTTCTCCGACTCTAAGGTCGACTTGTGGAGAACAATTCAGATTTTCACATGATGTAATACAATTAAACTATTCACACTAATCTAATTAATCACATTCTCCTATTACTTGCTAAGTAATAACCCTAAACCGTACTTATTATAAGTAATAAATAAATTCCTAATTATAATTCAAGATGTTATCTAATCTATATCCTGCCAAAAGAGCCCACTGGGTTTTAACCCTAATCTTTGAACTGCTACCAAGCCTCATTAGCTTAAGTGCTCGGTACTTACTCGTATACATCTGTTACCATATACGATGGCCTTACACCTATTGGTATGTGGAGGACATGGGCATATAGTAGACAGAACTATGTATGCAAGGATATATTTCAATAACATTCAAAGAATAACAAAATCTCAAATAGACATAAAAGAAAAATAAATATATAAAGAGATAGTATATAATTCAATACATCCAAACCCTAGAGAACAGAAGCTTAGCTACTCAAAACCATGACAAAATAAAAGGAATAAATAAGAAAGACATAATCACAACCCTTGAAGATTGGAGACCCTACTTCCTTAGATGACGTCTTCTTCTTCCGCCTTAGACTTCGAGCGATTTCCCTTCTCCAACTCTAGAATTTGCACACACTATTCTACTTTAATCTCTGGACTTATACAAGTAAAACATGCACACTGATTCCTATTACTTGAGGGGTTTATATAGTAATCCTAAAAGTGTAGCTTTGGAGAACATAGAGGCTATATTTAGCATTTACATGGCTAATATTAGCCTCTCATGCCATATTTGGAGCTCCAATTATAGACTTTCAATCATAGCAAAGCCTGCCACATCTGTAGATTCATGGATTGGATCCATGTACCCTTGCGGCCTAAGTGTAGACTGATGACTCTAAATTAGACTACTAACTTTTAGTATATATAAATATAAGCTTAATTACCCTAATGCTACTCTGTCGAATTACAAGCGCATAATTCTACCATGTTAGTAGTGTCAGATGTCGATCCACAGGGATATATCTTAAGTAGTTTAACAATGTAGCACTAGTCTAGATTCTTCGGGTTTGTTTGGATAGCATGTATGCTAAATAAATAAAAATAAATAATAAAGGTACATGTTTATTTTACAGTTTACTCTGACGAATTTATAAGTGGAGATGCTAATTGCTGTAAACCAAGTTTAGGGAGCCTCTAGGGTTTTGGATGAATTCCTTCTAATTATCTCAATACATATATCTGGTACTCATGTCTACCCGTATACGGTCTTCTGTCGCTGTCGCATATGGACCCGTATACGGTACTGTCACTACCGCATACGGTATAGACCAACCCGTAGAGCAGAGCCGCATACCGGTACTGTTATCCGTACGAATGCTTGGGTTCAGTTTTATGCGTATTTGAATGGTTCTCCGACTATAAGGTCGGTTTGTGGCGGACAATTCAGATTATCACATGATATAATGTAATTAAACTACTCACACCAATCTAATTAATTATATTCCTCTATTACTCGCTAAGTAATAACCCTAAATCATATTCATTACAAGTAATAAATAAATTCTTAATTAAACCTCGAGATGCTATCTAATTTATATCTTGCCAAGGGAACCCACTGGATTCTCACCCTAGTCTTTGAATCATTGCCAAGTCTCATTAGCCGTAGTGTTTATCGTAGTTACTTGCATCCCCTCTTACACTGAGGTACAATGACTTAACACCTATAGAAATGTGGAGAACATTGGCATATAGTAGACAGAACTATGTATGTAAGGACATATTTCAATAACATTCAAAGAATAACGAAATCTCAAATAAACAGAAAAGAAAAATAAATATTATAGTAAAGAAATAAATTAGAATTCATAACATCCATCCCTAGAGATGAGGAGCTTAGATACTTTAAAGCATGACAAAATAAAAAAAGTAATAAAATAAAGATATAATCTAAAATCTAGAACACCTATTTCTTAGATGACCTATTCTTCTTCTGCCTTAGACTTCGAGCGTCTCTTCTTGTCCAACTCCAAAAATTATCCGCAATATTCTGCTCTAAACTATGGACTTATACAACTAAAACATGCACATTAATTTCTATTACATAAGGGATTTATATAATATTCCTAAGGCGTAGTCATGAAGAATATGGGTGCCAATTATAGCACTCCATGTCATATTTGCAGTTGTACAACTATACTGAAATTCAAACTGATTTCATTTAGAAATTACGTTCAATTATACTGAAATTCAAATTCATGATTAATCATAATTCTTAAAACTATAGCATTTTATAAATAAATAAAAAATTAGCATTTTAATCTTTGACAAATATTTTCATCTAAATTGAGAGGAACAGTAAATTTGACTTATGTTACGTTATTATTATGTTTACTATCTAAAATATTATTCATTAAAGCATTACAACACATATTGAATAAAAGTGTAGATTTTGACAAAACATATTAATTTCAGCATTTTCTTGTTATGTGTATATGTTATAATATGTTCTTCCTCTAAGCTCAATTAATTAACATATATAATTGTTGTTTCTTAGGACTGACAAACCATTGCAATGAGTAACCATCAAAAGGAAGCCAAGCTAAAGGCCAGTATTGCAGAGTTTGTTGGACCACTGCTGCAACGCCTTAAACAGGCCAAGGAGCAAGTTCTAGAAGACTCGGAGATGGAGATAATTATCGACCAAATTAGCGCAGATGTTGTAAAGGCAAAAGGTATTTTTGATAGTATAGAAAATTGGGACAGGGAGGTTACTGGTTACTTTGGAGAAATAGAAAGGCAAATTGATTACTGGACTGAACGTAACAATAAAACGATTGAATCGAATGAAACAACAAGGACCAACCTAATAAATGTTCATAATCAGCTATCGGGGATTCTCATGGAGAATTATTGGAACACTGAAAAGGCATCTGATATGCCTCAGAAAGCCCCAATATTTGATGTAGGGGAACCGTCTAATAGAAGTTTTGAAGAGGACGAAGTCTCCATGGTTCTAGAATGTATGGAGTCGTTAGGCCTCCAGGTGATGGGTTGCCTATATAGCCTTGGCATTTTTCCAGAAAATGCAAAACTAAAGAAGAGATTATTGATTTACTGGTGGATTGGTCTAGGGCTTGTTGCACCTTTTTGGGCTGGTACAAGTAGAACAATTGAGAAAGGTGAAAAGTTCTTTTCTTATCTGGTGCACAAGGGTGTCCTCATACCAGACCATATCATAGAGAATAATCAAGTAATCTACTGCTGGACAATCCAACCTACAATTCATAAGCAATTGATCTCTGCCTGTAGAAGGAAACACCTCTTTAGTTCTGAGAAAAGGGAAGAGGGCACTTGGCACTTATATAAAAATGATGCATTCAATATGAAAGCACTACTAAATCTAAACCAGAGGTACCTCAATTCCAAGCACATTAGCAGCATGCAAGACATGCGGCTGGTTATACTTGGTAGTTGGCATTATACAGAAGCAAAGGTTCATAACGGGGTTGAGAAAACTGAGTGTGAAGAAACAAAGTTAGACCACATCGAAGTCGATGAAACCGATTTCTTAAAGAAGATGGGAGAAAAGGTGACCTACCTTAGCCTGAAAGGTATTTCGAGGATAGAAGAGCTTTATGAATCAATTGGGAAACTGAAAAACCTGATGATACTAGACCTTAAGGCTTGCCATAATTTAGAAAAATTACCACAAAAATCAAGGTCCACAATAATACCAAAACTAATAAAATGGGCATTACCTCGAGAAAGGTGGTTCAAAAAGCTGATGGTTTTAGATGTTTCAGAGTGCTACCTGTTAGATAATATGCCAAAATGGGTATGTGATATCTCTAATTTAGAGGTGTTGAAGGGTTTTGTGGTTAGCAACGTGGGAAGCAAAATCCAGTCTTGCCAACTAAGAGATCTCTCAAAACTATATAAGCTTGTAAAGCTCAGTGTAAGAATTGCCAGCGATTATTTGCTTCCTGCAGATTTTAGTAGCTTAAAACATTTGGATAGATTGTTGGTGTTGACTATTATATGGGGAGGAAATAAGTCCAATTCTGCCATACCAACCTTCTCTTTCCCAAAGAATCTGGAAAAATTGGATATTAGGTGTTATCCTTACACTGAGGCATCAAATCTGCTAAACCCTGCAGAACTGAAAAACTTAAAGAGATTATATATTAGAGGTGGGAAGCTTACTAATTTTACGAACGATGAAAACTGGAAAGTGGAGACATTGCGCCTTAGGTTCTTGAAAAATTTGGAAACCGATTGGATTGACCTCAAACGCTTATTTAAAAATTTGAAGTATGTGGAATATGTGGAATGTCCCATGCTCCAAAACTTCCCTGAGGGTAGGTGTTTTTTGAAAGGGAATGAAATTAGACTTTTCATAGCTGGAATGCAGTGAGATATCCAATTAGTCATAGGGCATTATGAAGAGGAGACATGAGTGGATGCTAGCTAGATTATAATGAAAAATAAGGGTCCAACAAATGTATGGAACTATGGATATTGTTGCTTGGTTATTTAAGGTGTACTATTTGTTTCAATAATTTCAAACATATATTTGGATTGTATTGTAATATTTTTCTTTTTCTCAACTGATTTCAGCATTCACATTTAATTTCATAATTTTGTTAAGACTACTTGTACCATTCATTTGTTAATTAGTACTTTCTATGTACAATAAAGGCTAGTTATAATTTTTGAATTATAACGGCTAGTTTAGGGAGTAGTGTATTGTAATTAATAAGTTAGGAGATAGAGATTAGTAGTTGGTAGCTGTAATTAATAGTAACGGCTAGTTTTAAAATTTCTTCTATAAATAAAGATATGTGTAAAAGCTCAAAATAAGAATGCAATAATAAAATTGTTTTTCTTGCATCTCTTCGCTCTTACAAAAATTAACATCCTAATCTACTTTAATACAAACTTATTAGGTGAGATTGTAACTTTAACAACGCCTATATATTAAAATTCAGTTCTTCAATTATCTCCTTCCTGTTCTGGTAGTATTTTATTCGTAATTCACTTAAGCTTTTGTCCCATTAAAAACAAATTATATATTCACATATAACAAAAAAATAAATAATAAAACAGAGAAATATTTTTTTTAACAAGTATAAAGAAAAGGTAACACAAAATTTGTACCCCAAAAAAAAAAAATTCTGGACTAAAGCGCTGAACTTTGGTTGGTGTGTGAGACAGACCCAGTTATTAGTTATGTAAGTCGACCAGTCCTCAACAAAATGTTGGATATGTCTTCGGTAAATATGAAAAAAATAGACAGTAAATATCGATTTGATTGGGTGATTATTAATTAATTAATGACAGGTCTTTTGACAAGAATATTATTATAATTAAGTTCACTAAATACTAGGAACAAAAACTCACTAGCATGGGGCAACACAAAGTCAAGAAGAAATTTTTTGTGGCAAGGGGCAACACAAACTGAGACGAAAATACACTTAGCAAATTGGGAAATGATATGTAAACCAAAGAAGACAAATTATTTCACTACAACAATGTAGCTACTTTTTGCGAGAGAAAAAACAAATTTACGACGGTACTCCCTCGCGAAAAGTATCGTCGCAAAAAAAAAAAATTGAAGAATGAGAGTAGTCCGTCGCAAAAAGTCACTTTTTTATCCTCGCGAAAGGTCTCATTCTTGTTGTGTTTACTTCATATGTGAATATACATACAAAATTTTGAAAGTTTCAAATTTATTTGCTACAAGATAAAGTGGTCAAAGAAATGATGAAAAATGAATATATAAAATAACTTATAAAATAGAGCAAAGCTAGGGTGTGATGTGCTTACCAAGAGATTTTGGTGAGCATAACTCCAAAAGTATATCGAATCGGCTTCAAATGACAAATCCAAACCGTTAAAATCCATGTACTTCATGAGTGATGCATGTACATACAAAATTTTAAAAGTTTCAAATTTATTTGCTACAAGGTAAAGCGGTCAAAGAAATGATGAAAAATGAATATATAAAACAACTTATAATATAGAGCAAAGTTAGAGTGTGATGTGCTCAACCAGAGGTTTTGGTGAGAACAACTCCAAAAGTATATTGAATCGGCTTCAAACGATGAATTCAAACTATTGAAATCCATATACTTCATAAGTGATACATGTACATACAAAATTTTGAAAGTTTCAAATTTATTTGCTACAAGATAAAGCAGTCAAAGAAATTATGAAAAATGAATATATAAAACAACTCATAAAATAACTTATAAAAGGGTTAAAAAAAATTTTAAAATCAGATTATAGCTCAAAAGTAATGAAAAAAGATGAGTTTGACAAGCTTGTTCTCAAATTCAAGGTCCAACTCGGTTGGTATCGGCCACTATTTTATTAGTAAGCCTATTTCTTTTCTTTAGTACTAATTTTACATACTTTTTTATTGTAGGTGTAAATCTCCTCTTTTATTGAAAAAAGTATGCTTCCATTAGATAGATGTGTATTAATTTATAACAATTAAATTTTCTTGTGATTAGTGCAATTTATAGTCACAGTTAATCAGGATTTCAGAGATATTGGTATTATAACTATGTGGACTTCCGGGCTACAACCTAAAAGCTCGGCAAGTCTTGTAGATCTCTTCGTGAGCTTTTCTGAGTTGAGTCATAATAAGAAATTCGGAGTTTAAAATTTCCATTTGCTTTGTTGAATCTTCCCCAGCCTCCAGCTTAATTTATTTTATTTACAATAAATTAGTTGTCAACAAATCACTTTTCAACAAATTAATATGTGATTTAAAATTATAAATTCATTTATCTCTATTTATTTTATGAGCATACTCGATCTGACTAAAATTCAACATGTACTTGCGTTTCTCTTTTGATATACATAATAAGTATATTACAACATGTAATATGGTTTTTATTAATAATAATATTATAAAATCGTATAATTTAATAATTCACTTTTCAATTTAAAAATAATATAAATTTAATTTAATTTATTTGTGAATTTATAGAAAATATATTAGGGCCGAAAAAGTGAAATAAGAGGACCGGTTTGGTTCATACTAGCTGTATAAAAAAAAGCGCATATTTATAATTGGTATGAAATTTACAAATTGTAATTTTTAATGCTATTAATAAAAAAAATTGGCGGAAGGATGCCATTGACATCTACTGAATCCGTAAAAGGTGCCATCCCACCGCTCACCCAGTCACCCTTACGTTAACAATAAAATATATATATATATCGACTCACTTGAGAGTTGAGACAAATTAAGCAGGATCTCCTCTCGCTTGGTGTCTATCAATTATTAGAGGTGAAATTTGGCACCGCCGTTCGGATTCTATCAAATTGTGGTTAGTCTCCTTGTGCTATTCGTCAAGTTTAATTATTTCATTTTATTTGAATCGGATCAAGAAAATCGGGTTTGTTTCTTCGATCCTTATCAATTAATTTGTTTGCTCAACTGTGAAAATGAAACAACTCAGTTTTTATCCTGATCAATTTGTCTCCTTTGATATGAAATTTTGCATGCACAAATCAAAATAATGATGTACAACGTATTGGTTTTACTAACGCTAGTTAATCTCTGGTAGTTGCGACTGCTTGTTTTTATCTTAATCGAAATCCTTAAATTAAGTTCAATTTTGAAGAGAACAGGAAATATTTAAATTCCAAAACCCTAGTGTAACTCTCAAAATCAGGTGGAAAATCTTGTTTTAGGCACAATTGTGTCTCCATGGAAAAGCAGTTGTGAGGCACTTGTCTTGAACTGTGCTAATTTAGAGTAGTACTATGGCTAAATTAGAGTAGTGCTAAACAAATTGGTGGGTTGTAGAGAACTAATTTGGGAAGCAGAGCCATATATTGCATGTAAGTAACGGTGCAACCAGATTTTGAAATGAACGTTGTGAAAATTGACTCGGTCAAATTTCCTGAAGAGGGAATTGAAAGGAGGAACGGGCCGTTAACTCTTGTGGAAAAATATGGAAAGGGAGAGACTGACGGATCGGGTCATGAATGTCAGATTTAAATGAAGGAGCCACTGTAGACACATGACGTGGAGCCAGCCAACTCAGAAGCAACAGACAGAAGTACAAGTGCTGGCATGCTGGATGTACCATTAAGGGCCCATCATGTCAGATCGTTTGACCCGGAACCAATTTTGTTTGAGGCAACTGCCTGTGATTAAGGAAATATGGGAGGTGAAAGGAGCAAAAATATCTCCTTAATTGAGAACTGTTATTAGTTTTATTCTTCATTCTGTAGTTAACTTTTCCCTTATTGGATCTAATAAGTAACTAGCAGCACAATTCATTGTGTTAATAGTTCGATCAAATCGAGTGACTCTTTCTTTCCTAGTATTTATTTTTGTCTCTGTCAAACGTACTCGAAATTTTGGTAGAAGTTTCAATGAAATTCAGAAAAATATCAAATAGGTGTTATAAACTTATAATCCAATGCTGTTTGTAATGTTGCATTTTTAGTCAGATTTTTTTCATCCCAATATTACTGGTTTTCTAAGTAAAGAAGTTTTATTTTATCAAAAAGAAAATAGAGAGGAAGATGGCCTAGGTAGTTTACTGTTTGAAGCCCCTATAGCCAAATTATAAATATAAGTACGGTTATATCATGAAACACACTTCTGTGACCTCTCACCTTAAAACCTCACTGACCTCCTTTTATTTTTACTTTCTTTTTCCTAGAAGAAAACCCAAGAGATGCATGTTATTTAAACAAATAACATGGATAGTAGTAGGTAGTCATGGGATAACCCATGATATTTGTATTTTAAATACTGTAATGCACCCAATGACATTGGAATTGCCTCTTTTTCTTTGTCCTTTCGCATGGCTTATGCACTTACATTTCTATCTTTTTTTCTTTTTGTTTGTGCATTTTTTACAGAACTCAAGTGCAACATGGCTCCACTCGAGGACAGACTAAGCAACCTACCAGATACTGTGCTTCACCAAATACTCTCTCTCTTGGACTCCCAAGAGGCCGTTCGGACGTGTGTTCTTTCTAAACGATGGGTCAACTTGTGGACTTTTATTCACTCATTGGATCTCAGCCTGCCGGACTTCAAGAAAATCAATACACAGAGCCCAAATTTTGAAAGGAGTTTCATGAGATTTGTCGACACCTTGCTTTCCAAGCGGGAGACTTCATTACATCTGCATGCTTTTCGTCTCTTCTGTGAGGAAGATAATTTCACTGTTAACCACCAGAAGGTCAAGGCTTGGATCCTCTATGCTGTTAGGCACAATGCCAAGGTGATAGAGGTATCTGCATGCCTATTCAGAAAGCTCCCAAAAGACATATTCACTTGCGCATCTCTCCAGGAATTGATTCTGGACATATCTGGCCTTGGTAAAGGCCTTGGTAAAGGAGTAATTGCTGGGGGAGTTAATCTTCCCCGACTCAAGAAATTGCACCTCTGTGGAATAATGTCATGGAACCGTAATATTTTAAGAAGACTCCTATCAGGCTGCCCTGTTTTAGAAGATCTAAACTTGAATGTGTGCAGCATTGATATGCGTGTTATTTCCTCTCCACAGCTCAAGTATTTGACCATTTTCTCGGGGCTGGATAAAGCGAGGATTGAGGCAATCAGAGCTCCAAACCTCATATCACTTTGCTTAGAATTAAGCGGAGATGTTCTTTGTGCGGCAAACTTTGACGAGATGCCATTTCTGGTGGATGCGAGGATTACTGTGCATGACGGCACAGGCTTTGATGCAAATTGCAATATCCTTTCTTCCCTTCCTAATGTGAAAAATCTCAAGCTATGCGGGAGTGTCATGAAGGTATGAGTTTCATTGATGTTGACCATTTGAGTTTAGTTGTGTTACAACTTGAGAAATGGTTTTGTTTATTTGACCAAGGAAATCGTTTGAATTCTGGAAAAATCCCAGGTGTCTGATTAAATGCTTGTTTTATATGCATACAAGTATTTGATGCTACATTGTACCAAATGATAACAGTTGTTTCTTATGAATACTTCATATCTGACGAGTTGGTGTCCAATCTGTTGTACCATTTTTTGAGAAAACTTTGACAACTATTAGATCCTTTTGGGTTTTTTATTATAGCTGAGCTTGTTTCTTCTGTATGTGCAGGACTTGCTCAGTGTAGAATTACCAAAATGTCCTACTTTTTCCAACCTGACGGATTTGCACATTAGCGAACAATGTATGTGTTTCAGTTCCAATCTGGTGTCTGGCATGTTGTACAATTCACCAAATCTGGAGAATCTTCATCTATACAGAAACAGAAGATATTTGTGTTATCAGGTATTCCACCAAACTATTGTGAGTTGATATTTTTGTGAACCTTAAATAAAGAAAAGTGCCCTAATATTAAATTGCTTTTGAATGTAATAAAATTTAAAAAATATTATAGAATGTTTTGGCTATGTTGAGAAGATCAGAAGAACCTTTTTTTTTGGTACAAGTTGGACTAACTTGAAATTTAAAAAATACTAGAGTTAGCACTAAAATATCTTTGAGAAGTCCTGGCTCCTTCTTTGTCCTAGAGTAGGGCACTACAACCTCTGATCTTAAAAGATATTAAATTGCTTTTGAAAATTACCCTAGATTACAGATGATTTACAATATCTTTTAAGATCAGAGGTTGTAGAAGATGGGGTTATAACTATCTCTGAAAAAAGAAAAAGAAAAAAAAAAAAAACACAGTTCTCTTTGTTGTAGCAAATAAAAGGAAACTTTTTGGGATGGTATTTGTGTCATTTGGGTCATGAAATCTTTTGTGCTGATGATACGGCATTGTGACAGCTGTGCAGAATGCACCTCATAAAATTCAAAAATTTTTGGTAGTACTAGTAGTATCCTTGACCATGTGTGGCACAATAAATTCATATGTTAAGGAATTGGCCTGCTTTCCAATAATAATTTCATCTCAGCAAATGGATTGTTTCCTTCTGATGATTTGGCACAATCAGAACCTTGCAAGGCTGATTCCCTATAAACCCTAGAGACTGTAGAATTTAATATGATAAAATGTGATGTAAGATATCCAATCCATAATTTTGTTATCTGGACCATTGATTATTTTTTGTTGTTGATATGGTATAATCACTTCCGCACAAGCCCTGCTTCTGATAAACCCTAGAAGTTAAATGTTTTGTATCCTTAAGCCAAATTGCGGCGCAAGAAGTTTACATAATATGACTGGTACCACCCCCCCCCCCCCCCCCCCCCCCTCTCCCCACCTTGTTCATTGCTAATTTGTTGGTACCGGCCACTGTTTTTCAGTAAGCTGTTGCTTTAATCCTTGCACAACACTCCTCGAAATAGTACATCCTTCCTTTATAAGAAGTTTTGCATTTAGATGTATCTGCATTCATTTATTTTACTAATTCATCATTCTAATTATTGAATTTTTCCTTTCTTTTTTTTGGATCAACAGTGTCGAGGTGATGATATGGTCGATCATGCTTAAAGAAGCTCCAATCCAATAGTCATGGCTTTAACAGCAGTGAGTTTTTGGTTTTCTTTAAATGTCCTACTAATTTATATTTTCCCTCCCCTTTTTCCTTTTGGTGAGATAGAACTTGAAAGAATTGAGCCAAGAGTATTAATTGATCGAGCAATAACAAGTCACAAATCGCTACTGTTTTTAGCAATTTGTAAAAGTGCCCTCCAGAGATCAGAGGGCATAAATGGGAAAAGGGGTAGTGATAGGGAATTAATTTGGGTAAGGGGAGAATAGAATACATGCCAGCCGCTGTTAAGACTTCAATAGAAAAAAAAAAAAAGGAAGAAGAAGAAGAAGAATTAAGGGCTAAATGGTCAAACTAACAGTAAGGCGTTAATACTGGAAATTGAAGCTTATCTTCTATTTGGTCAAATAATAGATTTACATTCGTTTTGTCATTTTGAAGAATGGAAATAGTTTAATAAGACTATACACGGAATTGATACGGTTGAAGTTAGGTGAGAGCGAACCAGGTTGTGCCATGAATGATTTTTTTATAGGCTGTCAAACAATAGATATTTTACTAACAATATTAGTACCTGAGAAAATTACATAATTACTGCATTTCACGACATAATACTTGAAATAGAAGGGAGGTTTATTTTTCTTTAGTAACGAGCATTAAAGAAGATATGATTACTAAATTTAACATTTCATTGTATATGTTTTAGTATCCCTGCTTATTGGATTTCTTAATTTAATTGTACTCCTCCCTTTATGAATGTTATAACTTAATATTTGTTTTTGTTTTTAATGTTGTCTTATCTGTAGCAGGTTTAGTGCTTGTTTCTCGCCGAATAAAGATGATAAAAATAACGGGCTTCTTTCCTACTGTTTAGACCTTGGCTATATAAAGTAGTGTACTAAGTCATGTAATAGACCTTATTAATTATTTGACTATATGATTAGTGTAAGTAAAACTAAACTTTGGTAAAGTTTGTATGTAAATGACTGCTAGTTGGAAATTTGTTCAAAATAGACTTGTGCTGAAAAGAAACTTGATCTAGAATGGAGGCACTCTCTTTGGGTTGATAATATGATAATACAATGCCAAACTAGTGAAGAAATGAACTTATGAAATTTGGTAATATTGCTAATTATGAAATTCGGTAAATTGCTATACACTAACTTTTAACCAAAAAAAATTGTTATAATTTTACATGACTCTTTCCACAGGACATATGACCCAATATTATTGCTTTAATTATTTATTGATATTGTATTTAAATTATTTTTTATTTTGTATTTGATAAATAAATCACCAAGTCGCAAGTTTGAAGCTCTTGATCAAGTAATTAAAACATTTAACAAAATATTTGCATTATCTATATGAGATTCAAAATTTTTTACAAATATGTTTGCAAGTATCATGAATTAATTAAGTTAGAAATAATGGAATTCATCCCATTTTCACTGGAAATGGCAAATTTTATTACGTAGTGTATGAAATAACAAAATTTACTAGTACATACTTACTTTAAATCTTACTTCGATTTAATTTATCTAATATTATCAATATAATAAAAGAATTATTTTCAACAAAAGTGAAATTATAGCATGTTTCATTAAAAATAAATAATACAGTGATATCAAAAAATTTGTAAATTAAATTAAATTTTATTGTCTTATTTTTTTTTTATGATTTGCGGCAAATGCCGTCAATATGATACATGACATATTGATAAAAAGAATTTTACAAGTATATATACAGTAATAACTATTTAATTTACACATTTTATAACTAAAGCTTATTGAGGTTAGTAATTTGCCAGCTAAAAAAAAATATTTCATTGTCTTAAATGTTTGTAAAAAATTCACCAATTTATTAAGAAAAGAAAAAAACTAATATAATTTGTATAACAATCAGTTTTCTCCGTCACCTTATTTTTGCTTGAGAAATTATTACCTTAATTGGTTATTTTTGTTTGTAATTTGTATATTGGACTTTGCGACTTAACTACTATGTCAGTGTAACTCAAGTGGAAAACCATAATTACTCGTCACAAAACAAAATCACTTAATACATTATCCTTTCACTAATCTTGTGAAACTAATTACCTCCACACTGTCTACATCTGAATCCCTCTTATCCTCACCGATCTATTCTTTTATATTTCATAATGTGCTGCGTTGATTGAATACCTAGTGTCATGCCAAATTTATGAAGGAGAGGAGAAAACAATTTTCAATTTAATTGTTAATTTAATTTAATTTAATTTGTATTATCATTATGATGTAATGAACACATTAGACCACTTACAATTATTATATATGCACTTAAGGGTGATTATTTGACATGAATAATTTGGTAGTTGTATTGTTGGAATAATAGATTACTTACCTATCTGATAATGTAAAAGCATAATTTAAAATCTAATTAAATAGTATTTATATATGGACAGCCTTTAATATAATTATTTTATAAAGATTAAAACTGGTGCTATCAATATTTTATCTTTTCTATTTTTTGAATTATTATTGAAGATGATCAAAGTTCAAATCAATTTAAAATTACAACTCCAATTCCTAATTTTGCTAGAAATTTAGAAGGAACATTGTATTTAGTCTTCAATAAATCAAATCTTATAAAACCTAAGGCTATTTATTACAAGAATTAAAATTATGGTAAATGCTAAAAAAAATTCTTCAAAAATTTTTTATACTTTTCTATTTACTACATTTGAAATTTGTATTATCATTTCAAAACTCAAAACCACTACATTTGTGCATAAATATCCGAAAATTTGATATTTCGCAATCCTAAAAAACCCAACAGAATTATATTTAATTTTAGTTCGGAAGGTAAACGCGTTATATTTTGCATATGCTTAAATTCAAATTACAAATTGCTCAATTGAAAAAGTTCAAGCTTTTTAATTTTCAGATTCATATAGTTTGATGCATCCAAAACTCGGTAATCTCATTCTACATATTTCCTTGTAGCTTACTTCCAAAAATCCAAATTTTGTAATATTTCCACAACAACTTTTTTAATAATTACATTCAACTGAACTTTACAAATAAAAATCATCCGAAGGAAAGTACTCCCACGGCCATGGCACTTGACAAATTTTAAACAATAAAAATAATGGCAAAAACATGAGGTTTGAAAACGCCCATTTCAAATGCTCAATTTGTAATATTTTCTATTTTAATAAAAGCATGGAGTTGATTCCAAAACCAAATGTTAGAACAATTCCAAAGGGATAAAGCTTGTTTACCAGCAAAATCTAGGAGTAATAATATACTTGAGATGCTACAACCTAGGGAAAAAAAAAACAGAGTTAAGGGAAGAAAATGCTTGACAAAAGATGTATATGACGAGAGATTTATCAAACACTGGAGTAAATGCGCCTCCACTGGGTTTTCGTCATAGAAAATGGAAATGGCAGCTGCATTAATTAAAAAAGAAGCACATCAGTAAAAATTTTAAAATTGCCTAATATGGATTCAATTTAGGCTCAAGAAGCCGAGAAAATTAAAGTGAAAAGTTCTCCAACAAGTCATTCAATTAGTAGAAGCACCAAAATGGTGTGCATACTATTTGCTGGTATTTTCAGACAACACTTAAAACTCCCTTGTAGTTGAATCCAAATAAAATAAAATACCAAAAAGGCATAAACAGGAACTGTTGATGCAAGATTAGTGTGGTTCCTGACCCACCTTAACTATTCCATTTGATACAAAAGGAGTTAAACCAGCCCATACCAGTACATAACAGGACCAGTAATTAGAAATTGACATGGTAGAAAAAAAAATAGTATTCTAATTTCAGATAAAACAAAAGTAATTCGTACCAGGGTTTAAATGGACTAATTTAGCCAAATATTAGGAACAGAGTTCACAGTAAAAAGAGAAGAGTGAGGCTATGGTACTATGCATAGCACACTTTGGTCCTTACTATGGATGTATATCTCCATTTTCAAAGTCCGTACAGTAGATCCCTACCGCTCAACACGATCTTCGCATGAAAATGTGCTTGGATGCCAAATTTAACATTTGTTACAATTTTTTTACTAATTTTTTTGATGGTCCAGATTCTTTAGATCAAGATTCTACCTATCTACAAAAATAGTAAACATATTCTGAAAAATGTAAAATTCAATCTACAAGTACATTTTTCATATGGAGATCATGTTGAAATAGTTCAGATTGACTGTTTGAACTTCAAAAACAGAGATATTAATCAATAGTATGGAAAAATCTGCGCTACATATAATACAATAGACTAACTCATAAAATTACTAATATAAAAAAAATACCCGAGTAGACCACGGCCACGCCACAGGCGAGGTGTCACTGTCAGATTCAAAAGTGCGCCACGGCGATTCACAACCACAGAAACGGGACAACCCTGATTTGACTGTGCCTCTGACATGAACCTCTCCTGCAGCCTCTCTCCTATCTCAACATTTCCAAATTTTACAATTTCATCTCCCAGCTGAAACCCATCCTCTGCTGCTGGCGAGTCCTCCGCAATTTCATCAATCATTGCAAATGGAATCCTGACAACTGGGTCCACCTCCATTGGATGGTTCTCAGATGATGCTGATGTACCTGCCAGAAGCAGTAGTAAGGGTTAACTTAATTATCAGATTACTTTGAAAGGTACCTCGCTCTTCATACTTGTTCATAAGCTATACGCTTGTCTATACGTCAAAAGTAGAGAAATAGACCGCTTCCTCTCATAAAGTGACAAATTTGAAGACTGACTACGTATTTTATAAGTCTGAAATGAGTTTTAATAGAAAATACAATAAAATGGGTAATTTTGTGAGTTTTTCAATTTAATAAGGGTAATATGATATTATGAAGTTTATAGGGGGGAATACATAATTTTGATTTATTTTTGAGCCATACACAACAAATTCCTTCTTATTTAAACGAGGAAAGAAGAAATTGCAAGACAATCCGATTAATGTATGAATCCTTCTAAGCAAAAACACATCTGCAGTTTTAAATAATTTTTAAGTTGTAAGATGCAGTTTTAAACAATTTAAAGGTTCACGCATACCTTGGTTCTTTGTATCGGCATTTTGGGGCAATTTTGCCGAGTGCAATATTTCTATGTTTTTCTGAATTCTGTCGGTTATATCCTTGTGATCATTGCGAAGTTCTGCAATGAAAGCAAGTTATTGTAATTAAAGTGCTCAAATTTCCTTCAAATCTGGAACGGACCCATGAAGCTCTGAACTAATAAAATAGCATAATCACAATAAATAAATGGCTAAATTACCAGTATCTAAACCAATTAAATTGATAAATTACCAGTCAGTCGCTGGCGCTGTGCTCGAACAGTGTTGACATCTATATCTGACCTAGGAAAACCCTAAAAAATAAATTGGGGTGGTTAACCAATTACAATATATAGCCACTAAATTTCAAGTAATCACAATCACTTAACCTACAAAGCATCAAAATTTCATTTCTCACAGCCACTAGGTTTTCAATATGGAAGAAAGATCAGGGTTTTACTTTTACCTCGGAATCAGTGAGATTTCCAGACAGACCGGGGCAACCAGGACCGGTGAGGGTCTCGATCAAGGCGTTCATCTCCGCCTCCATGGCTTCTCTTTGATCCATCAAGGATTTTGTTTCCGATTTCAGATTCGTCGCCACCATTGTCGCAGTGAGAGAAAGAGCAAGAGAGTGTGTTTTTTAGTTTTCTCAAGAAAGTGGCGAAAGTGCCTGAATTCGGGTATATGTTTTAACAAAGTAGGTTTAGCTTTGTGCAGCGCAAATACTGTAGAGTAAAAACAACATTGCATATGGTTCTTGCGCAGCAGGAGGTTAACACTGCTCTGTTAAAAAAATTAACCTTGGATTTATTTCCTCTGGTCTAACTCAAATTTTGATTTTAGATCTGGACTGTTCGATTTATATCCGCACGAATAATAAAGTATCCTGGGCATTATAGGAACGGACCAGATTGGCCTGTATTTTTATCGGACGGTCATCAGCTAAACTTAAAATTTGAGTTAACTCAGAGTTACCGACTCGAAGTGGGGGTGGGATTTGTAATTTGGAACGGAGCAATCGACTTGACCGAGTGTGGTATCGAGTGCGGATTGAGAGAGGTTGAACCCGCTAACTGTTAGAAACTGCTGGAAAATTGATAATGCTGGTCAACATTTTGATTAAATTGTATCAGAGAATGTGAGAGTGCTGTTATTTTTTATTTTATTTTTTTAGTTGAGAGAGTGCTGTTATTACGGCAGATTCCATGAATCGGATTTTAATAGGATTTAGCTGGAATCTAAATATATCTCCTAAAAAAAAGAATATAAATATAAATTTATTAAAAAAATATAAACAAAAAGAATCTACATGCGAATTATAATTTATTATTGTAACGGATTCAAATTACATTTGAATCAAAAGTGAATATAGTATAAAGATTTTATATTATATAGAAATTACAAATAATGATTTCAATTAAGCTAATTTAAAAATGCTTTAAATTTATGTGATATATATAATTATATATAACATAAATTAGAATAATATTACTTACCAAATGCTTAAACATATTTCAGATTCGGATCAAATAAGATATCGAATGCATTTTGAGATTTATTATACGTGAGTTCATTCATTCATTCAAAGTCCGATCGAATAATCGGATTATGGATATTCGTTGACAAATCGGATTACAGATAGAGAGAAGTCCGATAAAATAAAACGGATTAAACCCAATAAAAGTGGGACCCGATCCGAACAGAATGCTATTGTTCTGTTCTCTCCATTTCTCTCCTCTACGCAAGCGGCGATCGAAGAGGAACTCTCTCCGTATCTTTCCATTTCTTGTTACGCAAGCTTGACCAGACCATTCTTTCTGTACAGTAAGTTCCTCTCTCTCTCTCTCTCTCTCTCTCTCCTTCCTTGCGTATAGTTAAGGAGTAAACCCTAGGCATGAAGGTTTTTCTATCTGGTTATCTTCCTGATTGCTTATCTCTTCACTAATTTTGTGTTTGGTATAACATTTTTAAAGGATGGATTTATTATTATTTGAATCCGTAACTTGTATTCAGCTTGATTTATGCTTCTTCTATTAACCCAACAATACCCCCCAAACTGGATGATTAAATAGAACCAAAATGGGGCTTATCTTTTAGAGCTCAACCAGGCTAATTTTTGGATAATAGTATACCAATCCTGTACCATTCATTCTGGTATCTATGTTGTCCTGTCACAGTAGACTTAATTGGTACTGTGTCAATGAATATTGCTCTGGTACATAATTGTTGTACCAGTTTAGTACTGTACTGGTAAGGTCTAAGTTGGTTTTTACTGATACTCTGATATTTGCTTTTCCTAATCTGTTCATCCCTTTCCATAAATTCAGAATACTGGTACAATGAGCTTGGTACTGTACCAGTCAGGTCTAAGTTGTTTTTTACTGATACTCTAATTTTTGCCTTTCCTAATCTGTTCATCCCTTTCCATAATTTCAGAATACTGGTACAATGGACTTTGGAACAAGCAAGTTGGTTGAGAACAAGCAAGTCGGGTTGCATTTAAACTCACAACTTGCTGCAAATGGAAATTCAACTGCAAGTGCATCTGCACCTGTATCTGATGTAAAACCAAAGAAGAAGATCTGCTGTGCATGCCCAGACACGAAACGGCTGAGAGATGAGTGTATAGTGGAGCACGGTGAGGATGCTTGCACAAAATGGATCGAGGCCCATAAGCAGTGCCTTCGTGCCGAAGGGTTTAATGTTTAGAAATATTTTTTCTCTGAATAAGATTTCATTCTCTCTGTTTTTGCATCCTTAGTTTATACAGAGAGTTTATAGAACTAGGATGAGTATTTTACAATAAATTTGATGACCTGAATCTTTTTTCCGAGAAATGTTTATTTAACTCGTATAAATTTTGACGACCTAAATTTTCTCTGAATATTTTTGTTTTTGAGGTGTATATATGAAGGAATGCTTGTCATCAGTACAGTACTGGTACCAACATTGGTCCAGTACTGTCTCTCTTTCCCTGAATCCTGTTTTTAATCCATTTAAACCCTGGTACCAATGATTTTTGTTTATCTGAAATTAGAATACCAAATTTTTTTCTACTGTATCAGTTACTAATTACTGGTTTATTAAAGTACTGGCATTGGTTGATTTGGCTCCTTTTGTATCAAATGGAATATTTAAGGTGGGTCAGGAACTGCAGTAATCTCGTATCAACAATTCCTGTTTGTCTTTTTGGAATTTTATTTAATTACGATTCAACTAGAAAGGAGTTTTAAGTGTTGTCTGAAAATACCAGCAAATAGTATGCACCATTTTTGGTGCTTGCACGGATTGCATACTTGTTGGAGAAATTTTAAACCTGAAAAAGTGAAAAGCTTAAACATGACTTAATGAATGTCGAATAAAATTATAGCTGTGAAAAATCAGATTTGAGGTTTTTTATAATCAGGGCTAATAACAAACTCCATAGGTAGGGGTGCTCAAACAGTTTGGTTTGTTCGATATTGAACCAAACCGAAAAATTTTGGCTTAAATGGATCGGTTTGATTTAGATTTTTCAAAACTGAAGCAACCGATTGATAATGGTTTAGCTTTGAAAATGGATCAGTTCGGTTTTAATATGTGCATTCTTCTATAGAACTTTAGTTCTTGTGTATTGAAAATGTATACTTTTCATTAATAATGCTATTTTTTGCATTCTAACAATCTTGATATGATTTTCAAGATCATAGGCCTTACTTCGTTTCGGTTCTTAATCGGTTGATAGATTAGATCAGTTCGATTTGTTTCTATTTATGAAATCCAAAAAAAAAAAAAAAAAAAATTGACTCAATTATTTTATATCAGTTTCAACCGAACCGATTGTTTGAACACCCCTATCTATAGGCTCGCCTCCTAAACATCTTTTATGAAAAATTTCACAAATATTGAAATATTGTACACCTACCTATTGTACTGACACACACTTGTTTATTATTTCAATGCATACTTGTCTATTTTAGTTAAGACATAACTATTGGAAGTCGTAACGTAGTTTTGACTAAGTCAAAATACATTTAAATAACAGTTAGCTATTTTGATCTTTCAAAATTCAAACTTGTTTTTCGAATTTTGTAAAATACACACTGTATTTGCACCAATGCACATTTGGCTATTGTATCAATGCATACTTAATTATTCAATAATTTTTTAAATATTGATAAAAAAAAACAATTAATTCCTTCTCAAGTATAATTGATTTGTACTTTGATCATCTTCAATAATGATTCCAATAATAGAAAAAAGATCAAAGATTAATGGTACATACAAGTTTGTTTCTTTATAAAACAACTATATTTACGGTGGTCTATATTAAATAATATTTACTAAGATTTTAGATATGCTTAAACATTGATAATTAGTAATCTATTACACAAGCAACATTACTACCAACTTATTCATGTCAAATAATTCCTTTAAGTATAGATATATAAATATAATAATTGTAGTACAAATTAAAAAAAAAAAACCCTAGTACAAATTACATAATAATGACAGTAAAAAATTAAAAAAAAATGAAAATTGTTTTCTTCTCCGTTCATAAATTTGGCATGACACTAGGTATTCAATCCACGCAGATAGAATGATCAATCATGAAAAATGTAAATTTTATGAAATGAAAAACATATATATACCACAAATGTTAAATAGTTTCGTAAAATCGGTGAAAGATTTAATCACATTAAGTGGTTTTGTTGCGTGATGGCTAATTATGGAGTTTCACTCGAGTTATATATGGTAAAAGAATATATAGTTAACGACAAAGTTGAAATATATATACCAAAAACAAAAATAAATCATTAAAATAATAATTTATTTAAAAACAGTAGAAACGAATAAGATGATGGAGAAAACTGAGTGTTATACTCAAATATTCTTAATACTAAATTATTAATTATGTTCAGGTTTTTTTTTTTACTTTTGTGTTTAGAGAAAATAATTTTTTTTTCCGATTTTGATTTTAATAGAAGTCATTTGTATAGGCATGATAAAAATATGTGAATAATCGGTGTATATAAATTTAAAAAAAAATTGTTAACATTTTATGTAAAACATATAAATTAAAGATTCTTTACTAAATGTTTTACTACTGCGATTCTTCAATAAAAAATCATTATATTGAGTTTTCATTGTTCCTGCTATGTTTGTTTTTCTAGAATTTATTAATTTTATTTTTATTTGTTTCCCATTTCTTTTTTCTTTCTGTTCATAACTTATTTTTTGTTTGAACTTTGTTACATATATATCAGTCTCACATATTTTATTATTTCAAAATTTCATACAACAATTCTTGTATTTCACTAGCAGCATGCGACTTTCAATAGTTAGTTGTTTTGAATTTATTTGATTGCTTTTGTACATGTTCGCATAAAAGTACCGATAATTGGAGAAAAATATATACTGATTATATAATCACCTAAAAGCCAGAATATTTTATTTCAAAATTATGATTTATATAAAAATAATAATAAATGAGACTAGTTGTTTAGTATATATGGATGAATTAAGAATTTATAAGTATGTTTCAGTTTAAATTAAAAAAATGAATATTATTAAATGAGGACACACTTGGTAATGGTATAATGAAAAAATATATTCTCTTTGCTCTAAATTTAGTAAACTGAGCGTTCAAAATATCAATCCCCCTATTTTCTTTGGTGACGACTAATGATGGGGTTCCATTCAAGTTGTGGTACGTAAAATAATAGTTAACAGCAAAGATGAAATATACAAATTAAAAACAAAAATAAACTATGAGTGAGTCTATGGTATTATGCATACCACGGGTTGTTACCGTGCTACGGCTCTATATTTGAATTTTCAAATCTTAACGGTCAATCCGAACTGTTCATCTTGTTCTCCATATTAATATATGTTTGGAGACCAAATTTTACATTTTTTTGAAATTTTTTTACTACTTTTTTAGATATTTAGAAAATCACTTGATCTGAAAATTCTGGACCATCCAAAAACAGTGATTTTCAATAAATCTAAAAAAGTAGTAAACAAATTTCAAAAAATGTAAAATTTGGTCTCCAAACACATATTAATATGGAGAACAAGATGAACGGTTCAGATCAATCATTAGGATTTGAAAACTCGAACATAGAGCCGTAGCACGGTGCCAAATCATAATATGCATAGTACCATAGACTCACTCATAAACTATTAAAATCATTTTTGTTTAAATAATAAATAATAACGTGATGGGAAAAACTGACCGTTATACATATCTTACTAATATTTTCATTTTGTTGAATAAGTAAAAATAAATTGTTAATTTTTAAAAAGATCTAATATGATAAAATTGATTATCATTCGGTACAAATTGTTTGATATTATTATAGGAACACTTTTTTGAATTAAACAAGTAGACATTATTTCACTTTTACAAAAAATAATTATTTAATTATCTTGTTATTAGATAAATTTCATTTAAAGAAAATACCCGACTAGTAAGTTTTTTTCATTTCATTAGCACATGAAAGACCTCCACATTTTGACTTGCAAATATCAATTGTTTTATTTTGTATCAATTCAATTCATGCTGCTTGTACAGTTTTTCCGAAGATAAATCGAAACAATTGTAGTAGCTTAATTAAATATCACAATATTCTTGATTAAATAAAGACATTTTTGTCCCAATGTTTTATCTTATTATAAAATCATATATTTATTTGATTTTTGAATTTTTTTTTTGAGTTGCTTAATTTTCTGTAACTACTTGTGAGTTGATCATCACTAGTTTCAAACTTGAAATTGAACAACTCAAATTCTCAATTCACTTGTTAGGATGAAAAGGTGACTCATTAGTTTATCAATCAAATACAAAATAAATAATCTATAGCAGTAAATTAATTACAAAATAAATAATTTAATTAATAATCACATAGAATAAGTAAATTAAATAATCAATTGCCGTAATACAAACACAACAAATTTAATTTAATCATCTTTAAAATTTTATATGAATAAATAATTTTTTGAGTAAAACTTGGAGGTCAAGTCACCAAACTATTTAATACATTTATTATTATAACAAATTATTTTCCCATTTGAGTTTTAAATTCATAACCTCTCATATAGAGACCATGTGCCTTTGCCACTAGACCAAATGCTAGTTCTTTATAAGAATAAATAATTAAGGCAATAATATTCGGGTCATATATTGCAAATTGAATCACTTTACAATGATTATTTTAACAATTTTGATCAGTACTTTTAAAAAGGTTAAATAAAACTGAACTGATGGGAAATTTTGGTAATTATATATTGCAAAATGTTTTGGGAATTCTGAGTTTGATCATTGGTGAACTGTGATGGGGGAAAGCCTGTGGGGTTAAGCATCTAAAAGTTGTCACTAAGTTTGGATTAAATTAAAATATATTTTGACAGCTGTTTTGATCCTTCAAACTTGTTTCTCAAACTTTGTAAAATATACACTTGATTAATAGTGCTCAATACACACTTTCTTTGCACCAATTCATATTTAGTTACTGTGTCAATGCACACTTAATTATTCATTTTTTTTTTGTTTTTTAAAATGACCAATAACAGTTAGTAGTTTTAAAGATATGAGGGCTACGTATAAAATTCCTTCTAAAATTCTAGCAAAATAGAAACTAGAGTTGTTCTAAGAGCATCTACATCCCTGAAACTATTAGAGTTTTTAATCTGATGTGACAGTTTTTAATCTTATTAAGAAACTGTTTATAAACTCTATGTTAGCCAAATGATTGGCTCAAATTGTCTCTCCTTTTTAATTTGTTGCTGACGTGGCTTAATAGAAACTCTAAAATGAGTTTCAGAGATGTGAAAGTTAGAAACTTTAAAGACCATAATTTCTAAAAAATAATTACCAGTCATTTAGAAATCCTTTGGAGTTTAGGGATGTAGATACTCTAAGTATCAGTTGATTTGAATCAATAGCTAATTTATTTGAACTTTCATTATCTTCAACAATGATTTCGAATAATAGAAAACAGCACAAATTTGTTCTTTATAAAACAACTATATTTACCGTGGTCTATATTAAATAATATTTAATAATCTTTTCAATTATTTCTTATACATTGGTAAGTAATCTATTACACAAGCAACACAAATACCAAGTGATGATTACATAATAATGATAGTACAAATTAACAAAATTGAAAATTGTTTTCTTCTCCTGTTCATAAATTTGGCATGACATTAGTTATTCAATCATGAAAAATGTAAACATTGTGAAATAAAAAGCATACATCTACCACAAATGTTAAGTGGTTTGTCTGGTGACTACTAGTTAAAGTTGAAACATACAAATTAAAAACAAAACATATTATTAAAATATAAATTTCTCTAAAAAGAATAAAAATGAATAAGGTGATGGAGAAAATTGATTGTTATACAAATCATATTAGTTAGCTTTTCAATAATTTCTTTTTACTCCAAACAATTATTTTAACCTCTGATTATTTTAAAATCATGCAAAAAGTTAAATATAAATGAAATATTAAACAATATGTATGTTTTATTAGTCTTAGGTCGTGAGTTACAGGGTAAAATGTAAGATTTTTAAGTTTAGTTATTTAGACTTCCTCTCCTTACCACAGTAACATAGTTCGCATTTAATTCACAAATTATTGACATATTATTCATGAATTAAATGTTTTTGGGCCATCAATGTATCAATCCGCGAATAATACAGTAGTTAGCGAATTAAACATTCAATTCGCGTATAATTTGAGTTTTTAACGAATTTTACAAATAAAACATTTATAGCTTAAACAAATTCGTTGCTCTGTCACGTAGGAGAGATTGAATTTTTGATGTGTGCGCTGGAGTCATGGGGAAATTTAAGAATAGAGTCACCTTGGGCTTTTTCAACTCCACTATAAAACAGACACTTTTGATGCTCTTAGATAATGTGAACCGTTTATTTGTAGTTTGAACCTTTTAAATTACTAGTTTGACATAAAAAGTTAAACAGAGAAAATGAAGTAATATATGTTTTTATGTGCTTTTGTGCTTTTGAGGAACATCTTTCCCCAAAATTTGTGTTCAATAAATATGTATAACTTTGTGTGTTGTATTTTGAATTTTTCTTTTAATTCTTTCTATTTGATATTGTAAAATTTACAAATAAATTCGAATAATTTATGATATACCCGAATGACGAACTTTTGATTCAGCTGAACCGAACCCGAACTATTCATTTATCACTATACTTCTTGAGAATATGAATGCAAGTCTTAATGAACATTCACCTCCTACGCAGTCATAATATATTTAGAGAGCATAAAGCTAGAAAAAATAAATTCAAAGTTGGTGCGTGCTTCTTCGTAATGCACACCTATACTATACTAGTATACAGAGTACTCATTATTTGGAACCAATAACGTGCATAATTGAAATCGACAATAATGTATTATTCATATTTTTATCAACACAGATGCCTCAATAACCCACATAATTCATATCCCCTAAAGTAACCTAAATTTTTGAGTTTGAATATGGACCGCCCGATCTGTTTTAGTATGAATATTAAAGAAGCCTCATGCATTCCAACTTAGACCGTACTATTGGCTCAGATTCTGATCGAACGGTCTGAATGCAAACTCAAATTTTTTTTTGGGGGTTGTAGGGGATTTGGACCCCAAAAAGCACACGTCTGTTTTGAACAATTCCCAACTAGCAGTCATTTCCATACAAACTTTGCCAAAGTTTAGTTTTACATAGTAAACTAATATCACAAAGCCACATAACTAATAAAGTCTATTACATGGTTTAGTACACTACTCGAAGGTCTAAACAATAGAAAGAGGCCCGTCATTTTTATCATCATTATTATGTGAGAAACAAGCACTAAACCTGCTAAGTATAGAAAAAGAAAAAAAGAAAAAATGAACAAGTGCCAAAATGTAGTAACTTTATGTATAGTATGATTAAACTATTTCAATTCTGCAAAACGACAAAGAGAATATATTATTTGACCCAAAACAACAAAGGAATTGAAGTATCACTGCATTACTGTTAGTTGACAATTCTGCCCTTCACTCCTGATGAAGCAAGTGTATTTTTCTCAGCGGCTGCAAGTGTTTTATTCTCTTCTCTTTCAACCCACCCAAACTGACTCTCTCACTCCCCCTTTTCCCCATTTATGCCCTCTTTGCATGTTATAAATTGATTATGTACCTTTCGCTTAATTCTTTCAAGTTCTATCTCAACAAAAGGAAAAAGGGGAGGGAATATATAAATTAGTAGGACATTTAAAGAAAATAAAAAACTTACTGCTGTTAAAGCCATGACTAATGGAGCTTCTTTAAGCATGATTGAGTAAAGCATCACCTCGACACTGTTGATCCAAAAAAAGAAAGGAAAAATTCAATAATTAGAATGATGAATTAGTAAAATAAATGAATGCAGATACATCTAAAATAAAATAAAAGGAAGGATGTACTATTTTGATAAAGGAGTCTTGTGCAAGGATTACTTCTTATGTAAGAATCAGAGATGTAGCATTGAAAAAATAAATTGACACCAAACAATTTTCTATAAGCAAGAGCTTACTGAAAAACAGTGGCCGGTACCAACAAATTAACAATCAGCAATCTGACTGAGCTAAGCAAAGGCGTTTTCTTCATTTGTTCTGGACGGGAGAGAGAGAGAGACAGAGGGGTCAGGGGTGGGTGTACCAGTCATAATATGTTAACTTCTTGCGCCGCAATTTGGCTGGCTTAAGGATACAGAACATTAAACTTCTAGGGTTTATCAGAAGCGGGCTTGGGAGGAGGTGATTATACCATATCAACAACAAAAAAGAATCAATGGTCCAGATGAGAAAATTGTGGATGTGATATCTTGCATCGCAATTTTATCATATAAAAAATCTACAGTCTCTAGGGTTTACAGGAAATCAGCCCTGCAAGGCTCTTATTGTGCCAAGTCATCAGAACAAAAAAATCCATTTGCTGGTTCCTTAACATATGAAATTATTGTGCCACATATGTCAAGGATACTCCTACCAAACTTTTAGAATTTATGAGATGCAATTCTTCACATCTGCCACAATGCCATGTCATCAGCATGAAAAAATGCATGACCCAAATGACAAAATTACCATCTCAAAAAGTTACCTTCACCTTCATATTTTCTTTTTTCAGATATAGTTATAACCCCATCTTCTACAACCTCTGATCTTAAAAGATATTGTAAATCATCTTCAATAAAGGCCTTTATTGATCATTAAATGGCCCAGGAGGAGCCAGGAATTTTCACATATCTTTTAGTGCTATGTTAAGAATTAAATTTGTAACAAAATTCTCAAGTATTTCACAGTTAGTTAACAACGACCTTCGTCACATTTAGTCCAACTTTTACCTATAAAAAAGGTTCTTTTCAACATAGTCAAAACATTCTATAATTTTCTTTAAATTTTATTACATTCAAAAGCAATTTAATATTAGGGCACTCTTCTTTAATTAAGGTTCACATAAAAAACAACTGACAATAGTTTGGTAAGAATTGAGTACCTGATAACACAAATATCTTCTGTTTCTGTATATTTGTAGATTCTCCAGATTTGCCGAATATTTCAACATGCCAGAAACCAGATTGGAACTGAAACACATACACTGTTCGCTAATGTGCAAATCTGTCAGGTTGAAAAAAGTAGGACATTTTGGTAATTCTGTGTTCAGCAAGTCCTGCACTTACAGAAGAAATAAGCTCAGCTATAATAAAAAAACCAAAAAAGAGAGATCTAATAGTTGTCAATGTTTTCTCAAAAAATGTTAATAGATTGGACACCAACTCGTCAGATATGAAGTATTCATAAGAAACAACTGAAAACATTTGGTATAATGTAGAATCAAATATTCTACGCAGTACTTGTATGCATACAAAACAAGCATTTAATCAGACACCTGGGCTTTTTTCCACATCTCAAATAATTTGCTTACTTGGCCAAGTACACACAGCCATTTCTCAAGTTGTAACATAACTCAACTCAAATGGTGAACATCAATGAAACCCATACCTTCATGACACTCCCGTGTAGCTTGAGATTTCTCACATTTGGAAGGGCAGAAAGGATATTGCAATTTGCATCAAAGCCTGTGCCGTCATGCACGGTAATACTCGCATCCACCAGAAATGGCATCTCGTCAAAGATTGCCGCACAAAGCACATCTCCGCGTAATTCTAAGCAAAGCGATATGAGGTTTGGGGCTCTGATTGCCTTGATCTTTGTTTTATCCAACCCCGAAAAGATGGTCAAGTACTTGAGCTGTGGAGAGGAAATAAAACACATATCAATGCTGCACACATTCAGGTGTAGATCTTCTAAAGCAGGGCAGCCAGATAGGAGTCTTCTTAAAATACAACGGTTCCATGACATTATTCCACAGAGGTGCAATTTCTTGAGTCGGGGAAGATTAACACCCCCAGGAATTACCCCTTTATGAAGACCTTTACCAAGGCCAGATATGTCCAGATTCAACTCCTGGAGAGATGCGCAGGTGAATATGTCTTTCGGGAGCTTTCTGAATAGGCATGCAGATACCTCTATCACCTTGGCATTGTGCCTAACAGCATAGAGGATCCAAGCCTGAATCTTCTGGTGGTTAACAGTGAAGTTATCTTCCTCACAGAAGAGACGAAAAGCATGCAGATGTAATAAGGGTTCCCGCCTGGAAAGCAAGGTGTCGACAAATCTCATGAAACTCCTTTCAAAATTCGGGCTCTGTGTGTTGATTTTCTTGAAGTCCGGCAGGCTGAGATCCAACGAGTGAATAAAAGTCCACAAGTTGACCCATCGTTTAGAAAGCACACACGTCCGAACGGCCTCTTGGGAGTCCAAGAGAGAGAGTATTTGGTGAAGCACAGTATCCGGTAGGTTGCTTAGTCTGTCTTCGTGCGGAGCCATTTTCGTCAACCGAGAACTTCAGTTCTGTGAAAAAAGTGCAAACAAAAGAAAAAGAAAGAAATGTAAGTGCATAAGCCGTACAAAGGCCCAAAGAAGAAGAGGCAATTCATTGGTTTTCCAAACTTATTGAGTGCATTACTGCATTTAAATTACAAAGGAACTATCCATGTTTTTCTATAAAATAACTTTATTCTATATATTTCTATACAATAACTTCATTCTATATATTTCTGGTGATTATTGTTCAATATATGTCTATAGGGGCTTCAACCAGTATTCTTCCTCTCTATAGGGGCTTCAACCATGAAACTTCTTTACTTAAAAATTCGAATACGTCTGACAGACACAAAAAGAAATACCGGGAAAGAAAGAGTATCTTGATTTGATCAAACAATAAACACAGTAGAGAATTACAGTATTAATATCCAACTAATAAATCATGCTCCTAGCTACTAATTAGATGAAATTAGGGAAAAGTGAATAACAGTAATAAGAGTTCTCAATTTAGGAGATATTTTTGCTCCTTTGACCTCCATTTCCTTTATCACAGGCAATTGCCTCAAACGAACTCGGTTCAGGGTGAAACAATCTGACATGGTGGATCCTAAATGACAGATCCATCATCCCCCGTCTTTTCCTTTTGTCCGTTACTTTTGAGTTGACTGGCCCCACGTCATTGTCTAAAGTGGGTCCTTCAATTAACTCTGACAGTCACGACCCCATCTGTCGGTCTTTTCCCTTATTTTACTGCAAGAGTTAACGGCTCGTTCCTTTCTATTCCCTCTTCAGAAAATTTAACCGAGTCAATTTTATCAACGTTCATTCCAAAACCAATGTTTGCTTCCCAAATTGGTTCTCTATAACCCCCACTGATTTGTTTACCAATTATATATATATTTTTAAAAAGGGCTCTAAATTCAGAAGCCATAATTTTTGTATGATTCAGCACAGTTCAAGACCACTGCCTCAGAAATGATTTTCCATGGTGACACAATTGCGCCTTAAATAAGTTTTTTTTCCCTGATTTTGAGATTTACACTAAGATTTTTGGAATTTCATCATTTCCAATTCTCTTCAAAATTGAACTTTATGGGTTTCAAGTAAGATCAACAAGTTGTGACCGGAAGCAACATGTTGTACTAATTTGTGCATGCAAATTCAAAATCAATCGAAGGAACGAACTTGACGTCGTCGATTGATTAGATTCAAAACTGAAATTACCTTATTTTCACAGTTGAGCGAACAAATGATTTGAAGAAACAAACTCGATATTGTCGATCCGATCGACGCAATCAGAAAATGACAGGGAGACTGACCTGATCTCTCTAGTTGTCAGAATCCGAGCAGCGGTGCCGAATTCGACGTCTCTGGAGAAACCAAACGACGCGAGATTCTAATTTGTCTAAAGTGAGTCTATATATATATATATATATATATATTTATTTATTTTTATTTTTAACGCATTAAGGGGGAATTCAGATCCTCTCCAGTATTGTAATAGAGAATCTTTAGAATTATTGGATCTAAACCGTTCATTTTAACTTGACACGAATCTATAAGCACATTAATAATGCCTCCTGAGCTAACCAGAATCTCAAAGCAGATGGAAGTTAATCTCAAACCGTAAAGGGAAGGAATTTTATACAATATTGGAGACGATACTTGTCCGTAAGAGGGAGCGGTGGGATGAATTCAAATCCTCAGAGACATCTCACATTTTGCGTGACATTTTGAAACATCTCAACCGTTACAATACGTTTTGTGCGAATCTCAAAGCTAAAATAATACTGGCCCCCACGTCTCCCCCGAATAGGCACCGGACACGTAGGTCATGCAAAATATAAGATATCTCAGAGGATGCGCACCCGGTGGGATGGCACCTTTTACGGACTATATAGGTGTCAATGGCATCCTTCAGCCGATTTTTTTTATTAATAGCATTAATTAATAAAATTCAATTTATATAAACATGGTACAGATTTCAGAACAATTATAAACATGGTAGTATGAACCAAACCGATCCTCTTATTTCATTTTTCCGACCATCTCTTTCATATATTTTCTATAAATTCACAAAGAAAAAAAAATTAAATTTATATTATTTTTAAATTAAAAGTTAGTTTATTAAAAATTAAACAATTTTATAATATTATATGTGAAAAACCATATTATATGTTGTAATATAATACTAATTAATTATGTAAATCAAAAGAGAAAGGCAAGTACATATTGAATTTTAGTCGGAGAGAGTATGCTCATAAACAAACAGAATAAATTAATTTTTAGTTTTAGATCGCATATTAATTTGCTGAAAAGTAATTTGTTGACAAGTAATTTATTGTAATTAAAATAAATTAATTTGTAGGCTGGAGAAATTCAACAAAGCAAATGGAATTTTAGACCGTAAAAAACTCTGAATTTCTTATTATGACTCAATTTAGAAAAGCTCACAAAAAGATCTACAAGACTTGCTGAGCATTTTGATCATTGTTCAGAAAGTTCACATAGTTATAATACTAATATATCTGAAATTCTGATTAACTGTGACCATAAACTGTATCTTTTCGATTTTCAGATAGAATTTGCACTATCACAAAGAAAATTTAATTATTACAAATTAATATGCATCTATCTAATGGAAGAACATTTTTTTTTTTCAATAAAAGACGAGATTTACATCCACAATAAAAATATGTAAAATTAGTACTAAAAGAAAGAAATAGGTTTACCAATAAAACAGTGGCCGATACCAACAGAGTTGGATCTTGAATTTGAGAATGAGCTCGTGAGACTCATCTTTTTTTCATTCCTTTTGTGTGTGATGTATCTATAGTAGGATATGAATTTAATTTAGAAGGTTGTTTTATGAAAGGAGGTTGCGGGAGGGAACAAAGAGATCGAGAGAGAGTTGCCGCCTAATTTTTTTTTTATAAAGGGGGATTTAATTTGAGCCGTAATCTCAACCTATATATATAGATCATCTTGTGCCCGCCGCCTAAATTTTTAGAGTTACAAAATATATATAATATTTAGGGTTTATAATATATATATTGTATGAATTAAAGTATATTACTTTAAGAAGTATAAATACAGTGAAATACATAAACTTTATTTTTCAAGGCAAAAAAAGGAGTGAAAAATAGTTTATATGGAAAGTTCTTACATTACAATTTAGTCCAGAAATAAAATTATTTTCAACTCCGGCATAAACTTTTAATTAATTTGATTTAAATAAAATCATAAATTATTTTTATAGGTTCAAATTAAACAACCCCTTTAACACTTTAAACCAATTTTATCAAGCCCTTATACATGTTATCTAAAATGTTTACTTAAATATTTCTTTTCTTAATTTCTTTTCCTCATTTGCTTCTTTTTTGGTTTCCATTCCATCAACATCATGATCATCCCATTGTTTGAAGAGTAGAGCTCCTATCCTCCCATGGCTCTCCTCCCTACTGGCCAAAATAAAAATGCTCAACTCTAAAGTTTCCTTCTCTCTAATTGTATCATTCTTCCCTAATTTTATATATATCTAGTAATTAAATTGTAACTGTTGTAAGCAGTGTTATCGAAACCGGACCTGGTCACTAGTCCGGTTCGATTCTTTTGAAATACCATTTATGATATTGGACCATTTTTGGGCCGGTAAAAACTATTTAACCGGTTGGTTTTATTAAAAAACAGATGAATCGACCGCAAAACAAAACCGATTTGAGAGTCTTGAGTTCGTATGTTTCTTGTTTCTCTTTCAGTCGTCTTGCGATTCTTGTTTTTCTTCACTTGTCAAGAAAAACAACACAATTCCTGCTACTAGACTATGTAATCGAATTAGTTTGATTTGTCACCCTTTTATTCGATTCTCTAATATTTCTGCACAAGACTATTGCACGGCTCAATCAAAACACCTCAAGGCTCTTTCTCAAAACTTAGATTGAAACGAAATCACAAAAGAAGTTGTCGATATAAAAAACCGTAAGTAATCTCATGCAATCAAATTGTTAGAATACTTAAATATTTTAGTTGATTTTATTGAATAGATCAATGCATTTGAGGTGTTTGATGAAACACTCAAACCAAAGCACAATTCTTTTGTATAAGGATTCATTAGCCAAGACACAAGTCTATGAAGTCTATGATCTGATCCAGTTCAGACATGTCCATTGGTTGAGTCACTACCTCAGGTTTAGGTGTAGTTAAATTACTAGTATTAGCACAAGCAGTTGTGTTACAACTAACCGACTTGAAGCGACTGCTTTGGTTGTTATTATTTACCTCTTGTAGCAATTGGGTTAGATTTCTTATTGTTATCAGTGCTATTTATTGGTGTTTGTGGAGAATTGAGAAATGAGATTTGTTTTTCTGGTATTCAGCTCAGAACTATTTGTAACATGATGTCGCTAATCACAACTCAAGACTATTTGGTATAATTTTTCTTATTTCTGAATGATTTAGTGATTAAAACGTTGTTGTATATATGCTTAAAAATGTTTTTGAATAGTGAACCAGATGTGTTAATTTTAGTAAGGTTAAGGTTTTGGAGGTAGAATTGCGTGTTCAGATTACTGCCTATGATGCTAATCGGAGATGCAAAAGGATCAGTAGTTTAGATTGAGTGTGGTTGTTGATGCATGAAGTAATTTATGGGTTTTTAGAAGATATTAGGTTTATACTTAGTTTTTAAATGTAATCATAGCTTTTTAGTTGATAAGAGGCCTATTAATCTATCATCTTGCCTTTTTTATAGAAAAAAAAGGAACTGGGGTGACCGGCTGTTATTCTGTAAACCGGGCTCCACTGTCAGTTCCTTCATTCATTACCGCAGGATCCGGAGTTTTAAATATGGTCAACATTCGAGTTTGAGCCGTCGTGATTGCGCCACGTCACAGTCCTGATGGGTTTACTTCTATTGGGTTTGATTTGTTTAGGGTTTCGACCCGATAATGATCCTAACTTCGAAGGAGAGGATTCTAACCACGGCTGATCAAAGTCCGGCCATCAATGGCGTCGCCGAACGGAGAAGATTACATTATGAATTTTTTTGGTGTCCGGTGATGATCATCTCCGCCGTGTTAGGATCTGACTTTATCAATGAAAGTGATTTTGAATCGGATCTTGATTTAATCAAAGGAGATCAATTTCTCCTCCTACCTCCGGTAACAAGAGGTAGCACCAAATTTTACTCACTCCCTCCTCTCATTGGCTGCAAATGATTTGATCGAAGGAGATCAATTTCTTCCTTTCCCATTTTTCGTCCCTTCTTCCGAACTGGATATATCCAGCACTATAGGAAACTGGAGAAGATGAATAAAATGAAAAGAGAAGATTCATTAACCCTTACAGACGGGGCCCTTTTCCGGTGACCTTTTCGTACATAAACCCGGTTTGCGAAATCCCTTCATAACTGATTTACAGCTCATGTACACCGGGTCTAAATGAATGAAGGGATCATCTCTGACAAGGTCAAGGATCTGTTTGAAACCCGGTTTGCGAAATCCCTCCAGTTAGGCTCTTCCTTCTATCTTATTTTGTTTCAAAAAAAAAAAAAACATAGGCCTACTCTTTTCCTTTTCTCAGCCCAAATCTCATCTCTTTTCCTTAAGCCTGGGCTGAAGACTTTCTTCTTCTTTTTTTCTTTTACTTGAAGCCCATTCTAGCAGAGCCTCTTTTTGGATTTCTTTCTTTCTTTCTTTCTTTATTTTTTTTTAGGGGTCAACAGATATATTTTCAAATATATCTTAGTGCATAGTTTAATATACCGATAATTCATCTATTTTGTACAATGTTAATACAGAAATTAATACTACAAAAGCACAAAGTCCAAGAACACAGCTGGTTTAGGATGATAATAATAAAGCCTTTGGTTGAACACAGAGTTAAGGGACTGTACTTTTAAGCTGGGTACTAAACCATTGTTCTTATATATATATATATATATATAGGATTTGGCTAATATGCTATGGGTAGTTAAGAGGCCTCCCGTGCTATGGCTCAATATTCGACTTTTCAAAATCCTAATGGTTGATCCAAACCGTTCATCTTGTTCTCCATATTAATGTGTTTGGAGACCAAATTTTACATTTTTTAGAAATTTTTTACTATTTTTTTAGATTTATTGAATATCGCTGTTTTTTATGGTTCAAATTTGTCTGAAAAACAATGATTTTTAATAAATCTAAAAAAATAGTAAAAAATTTCCAAAAAATGTAAAATTTGGTCTCCAAGCACATATTAATACGGAGAACAAGATGAACGGTTCGGATTGACCGTTAGAATTTTGAAAAGTCGAATATTGAGCTGTAGCACGGGAGGCTTCCTAGCTACCCATAGCACCGTAGCCAAGTCCTATATATATATATATGAGATGAGCTATGGTGAGCTATAGAGTAAAAGGGGTTTTTTACTCCATGGCAAAAAAAATTCATTTTGAAAATCCAAACAACCGATCCGAACTGCTCAACATGATCTACATATTGAAATGTGCTTGGAGACCAAATTTTACATTTTTTGAAATTTTTTTACTATTTATTAAGCAATTTTGAAAATCGCTAATCCGATGGTCCAAAATTTTTTACTGTTTTTTTACTGTTCATCCGGATTTTCAGATTTTCCAAAGTGGCTTAATAAATAGTAAAAAAAAAAAATCTCAAAAAATGTAAAATTTAGTTTCCAAGCATATTTTATTATAGATTAAACATCTAATGGTTTGGATCGGCTATTTGAACATTGAAAATAAAGATATTGAATGGAGTATAAACCCCTTTTACTCTATAGCTCACCATAGCTCATCTCTACATAGAGATAGGCTAATATGCTTTCGGTAGCATATGGGCTGAAATACACACGGTCCAAATGGTTGATCCGAACCGTTCATCTTATTCTCCATATTAATATTTGCTTGGAGACCAAATTTTATATTTTTCTGAATTTTTTTACTATTTATTAAGTCACTTTGAAAATCGTTAATCCAACGGTTTTACTGTTTTGTGCAGCCACCATTAAATCAACAATTTTGTAAAATACTTAATAAATAGTAAAAAAATTCAATAATAGTTGGGACGTACCTAAATATAAAAGGGTTCGGAGATAATTTGTAGGAACTAAATATAAAAAATTAAAGAAATAAAGGAGAATATATGAAATTCAATAATAGTTGGGAGGTACCTAAATCCTTCAATCAGTCAAAAAATAAAAAGCAGGTGACAGCATCCGTAATATAAATTTCACACCACAAAATTATGTAACATCCTTTTACTGTACAGCAGTATCAATTATGTACCAGTACTTTCATCAATATCACCAAATAACCTAAAGATTTGATCCACAGACTCAACATACTACCTCAGACTGTTGGAGCTTGAAGCTTCCAACCTTAAGAGAAAAAAACATACTACCTCAGATTTAACTGGCTTCTATGAAGAACTTAATTTCTCCGCTAGCAAGTAAAGCTAGAGAGAAAAAATGATGCAAACCTGTATATGAGTACCTAATGTATACTAGAATCTGTTTTAGCAGTGTGGATATAATTGCTTAACAGAGTGGGTACCAACGCTAATACTCAGGCCAGATCTAGATAACCAAATCCACAAGAATAACTAATTCAAATCAAAGTAATCTGACAATTTCTTCACATAGTCTTCCAATCAGATATCTCGAGCTCAATAGTTGCATGGTGGTTTCTTGTACTTGGACCAGGTGCAATTGTATTCTGGTTATAGCTGGGAAGCTGATTATTGTTTTCCATTCCCTCCCATAATTCGCATTGAAGTTGACAGATAAATTATCAGGATCCTGTACATTACCACAAGAATTCAAAAGTAAAGTTCATTATATTGCACAAGCGAAAGTAGAAAGACATGATAGGTGGGAATGCATAATGTCGTGGGCAGAATTTGAATCCAAGACGTCTCAACTACAAAATAGAGCTCTAATCACTAGGTTACAAGTAAGCATTTGATATTTTCTGTGTGTGTGGGGGGGGGCAGTTTGGAGGTGGTGGTGCGCTAGACTATATAAAAATGTTCTAAAAGAAATTAAACTAAATTAAATTTCAATATACATAATTAAAAATTTAAAATTATAGGAGTGGCTAAGTGATCCTAACAATGAACCTAGATCTACCCCTGTTATATTAAGCAAAATATGCGAAATAGTAGAATAACCAATTAGAAGAAAAGTATGAAAGAAAAAAAATATAAATGAAATCACACTGAATTACTGAATTCTAATTGTTATCTGAAGAATAACCCATATGTTGTTACCGGATGAAATGAAAGGCAACATATATGTTAACACATTTGCTGAACATTAAATGAAATATATTTATAAATTTGTTAACTAGAAATTAAAAATAAAGAATCTTTTTAACTAATCTTTAAGTGAAAATAATATTAGATCGGTATACATACATTACCTGGTGACTAGGGCTGTCAAAAAAGCTCGGAGCTCGTGGATCGCTCGTGACTCGCCTCTAGCTCGTTCGATAGTGGACCGAGCTGTTAACGAACCAGTTCGGCTCAGACTCGGGCTCAAATAAACAAGCTGAGCTAGAGGCCAGCTCGGCTCGGCTCATAAAGGCCCATATAATTTTAGGTCTAAGTCTCATTTTCAAACAGCGGTGAATTTGAATCCTCTTCACTCCCGAGTCCCTGTCTCCCCGACTCCTCTTCACTCCCCGACTCCTCTACTCCTCTAGTCCTCTTCACTCTCCTAGGTTAAATCCCGACTCGGCGACTCCCAAGTACTCCACCGGACAACAGACTCACGCCGTCACATGGTCGCGCCGCCTCGCGCAGTCCCGCCGCCTCGCGACACCTCTTGTAATCGCGCTGCCTCACGCAGTCTCTTGCAATCGTGCCGCCTCGCGTAGTCGGGCCGCCTTGCTCCACCGTGCGCCTCGTATCTGACCCAAACTCGCATCGTCATTGTCGCTAAGCAAGGGTTAAAGGTTTTTTTCTGATTTTTTTTTCTGATAAATAACAGATGCTTGATGGGTTTTTTTTTCTGATTTTTTTCTCTGATAAATGATGGTTCTGTGCTTACTGGTACGTTGTACCAGTATCTGTTTCGTACCAGTCTTTTGGTACCAGTTCTATTTTATAAAAAAACCTTTGACATATATATCGCTCTAAGCCCTATTTATTCTTTCTATTCCAAGTCAACATATTAGGTTCTATATGACTTAATTTTTTTCTCTGATAAACAAAGCTATTTCACTGCTGGTACAGTAGGATGTAGAAAAGTAGCTCCGCCCAATTTCACTGACTTAATTTTCATTGACTTAAATCCTTTAGTATTTTATTTAAGACGGGCTTGAATCCTCTTTCAAACACTTTGGAAATGGAGGTTTTACCTCAAAAAAGATTCACAACCCAAACGGGTATTAGTGAAATTTGTAAGCCTTCTATTTAATGTCTAACATTTTTTTTTTATCTAGCTTTATTAGGGCATAAGCTGTTGTCTCCCAACTTGCTAGTTGATGGCGTGAAGCAAGGTGCTTCCTTGGTACCGGCCTCTATTCCGCCTCTTTTCTGTTCTCAGTTAGTTGTGACTTGTGAGTAATTATTCTCTTTTCTATTTGCTGATTTTGTGATTGATAAGTAGGATGTGTGTAGATTAATTTTGCATTCTTGCGCAGGTTGTTGCATTTCCCGGCTTAGATGCCTTGACTGTCTCTATAAGATTTTTCCTTAATTGTTTCTGTTTTTATCTCTCTAGCTCGTGCTAGGAACTGTTTTTGTCATTTGTCAACATAGATTTATCTTTTTACTTTCTTTTTGAAGAACACAAGTATCGAAGAATATCTATTCTTTAATTTATATATATAGTACATATTTAATTTATAGCAAATATTAATTACCAAAAATGATTTTTAGCTAGGTGTGATACTGATTCCTATGACTGTGCTGTTTTCAATTTTTTATTATAAATTTTTTCACTTTTTATTGCAAATATTATTCTTATTATTTGCATCTATAATTTTCAGCTAGCTTTGACTAATATTTGTGAGCTTTGATTAATAGGCACAAATGTCAAATACATCTGATGGTGCTACTGCAGCCGGCAGTAATCCAGTGATGGTGCTACTTCTAGATTAATTGACTTGGATGTTGGCATGTTGCATGAATTTAATTGTGTGAATTTATGTTATTTGGTGTGGATTCATATAAATTTATGTTATTTTGTATGAATTTATGCTCCATTTCAATATATTTTTTCTTTATTTTGTTATTACATTGCTTTTAAGGCTATTCTAAAGCTGATTTAATTTATAAATGAACATATTATGCTAAATTATTACAATGAATATTAACAAGTACTGGTATGTGTCAGTACCAAGATTACTTCTGTGAAAATGGTGTATATTTATATTTTGATAAATTTCTGAAATTTAGATGATATATAACTCTTTCATATGGATATATTTAATTGCTTGTCCATTTCTTGGCAAGCATTTCATAACTTTAAATAGCATTTGATATTCTGCATAACTAGCATTGCCAAATTATCAAGCATACCTTAAAGAGAGTAGATATGATGTATTGGGTACACGTATAAATCATTATAAATAGTCTTTATAAATCATCAGAAATAACCTTTGTATAACAACAAAGCAACCCAATAAAGCAGCAAAGCAGCCCAATAAAGCCCAGTGAGCTAGCTCGTTAGCTTGCGAGCTAACTCGGACTGGCTTGTCACAAGCTGAGCTAAGACTTTTGGCTCGGGACCTCTATGTCCAGCTCGCTCGGTCCAGGCTCGTGCCAGAATTAACAAGCTGAGCCAAGGCCTAGCTCGGCCCGAGCCAGCTCGTTTACAGCCCTACTGGTGACCCAACCTGCCCTCAGTAGTTGCAATGAAATTAGGAGATACTTGATTAGGATCCTGGTTGAACCAAATGTTTGTGTTTGTGCTTGTGCTTGGATCCGGTGCAATTCTATTCTGGTTATCCGTTGCCTCTGTAGAATTAGGATCCTGTAGACCTGCATTCGGTTGAATAATCTGTGCATGAATACCAAAGCATAGTTCATTATATTGAGCAGGATGCATATAAAGTCCTCTCAGCCCGCCACGGCACAAAGGATTGAATACCCTATCTATAATGTAACAAATTATATCTTTTATCTATTTTTCTTGTTCAATTCAAAACTTTGAGTTAATTAATCTTGGCCGTCCGATCATGATCCGGGCTAATCCAGTCTAAGTTGAGATGCATGGGGTTCCTTTAAGATTTGTGTTGATACGGATAGGATGGTCCAGATTAGAATTTATAGAATGAGGGATCTACATTAATTGTTCGTTTTAACCTGACACGACACGAATCTAAAGGCTGGTCCAAAAATTGATCGTTTGACTGAGATTGTGTAGAGTGAATGATGTACGAAATTACTAATTTAAGACGCCCTGATTAATTTTTTAAGCGAATGTGGTACGAATTTCGAATTCTTCAGGACGTCTTATCTAAAATTCGTTTATATTTGTCTGATTTGTGTTGTGATGATTCGTCAGGATGAATTTGAAACAACATAAATTTAAACTACTCCAAGAATATAAATAATCCGAGTGAATCTCAACATATAAAGTTGGACAATTAATTTTTAACTTTGAATAAGAGTATGCTCAAACTCTGAAGCTCTTCGAACAAGAAACCCATCCTATAAATTATTAAATTTTGTTACCCTTCACTATTAATTTTGTCAATTTAGTATTGATTTAAGAATCAAATATTTCGACAGCTAATCTGAACTCTAAATTATTTAACTTCAGCTTTAACACGTATAGAATCAATTATTTGTAAGAGAGCCATGTATACTCTAATAAGGTTGTATTAAATGCGATCTGAATTCTCAATCACGCGGTTTACATTCATTTTATTCTGTTCTCAATTTCGTAGCTCGTCGTGAAGCGGGTCCCTACAGTAATCAGATGGGTTCCCACGCACTGTGCAGGCGTGCACTACAGACTACACTTCACCATTCAGCAGAGATTATGGCAACTGGAGTAATGCAAGGCATTTTGACCAGAGTGCGTATCCACTGATATATCTCAACTTTTGCGTGACTGATCGACGTGTCCGGTGCCTATTCGGGGGTGATGTAGGGGGTGATGTATGTTTTGAGATTCGTGCAAACCGTATTTAAACGGTTGGGATTTTCCATAACGTCACGCAAAGTTTGAGATATCTCAGAGGATACGAATTCTTTTGACCATGGAAGATGGTAGTCCGAAATCAGAATAGTGAATTGAATTAGCAAAATCAGAACAAATTGGAAAAAGTGAAGCGGTAATTTCTCTAACGTGCATCTATTTATTCGCTAATAATTATTAACAATTTATTAAAAAAACTGCACAATTGTTCATAACAAAAGCTAACATTTCTGTAAACTTAGATTTTATAATATATTTATAATTAATAATTATGATTATTTATTTAGCTAATAAATAATTATTAGTGAAAACTAACAGGAATCATATATATATATATTTGCTTAACCAATGAAATCTGTCATCTAAAATTTGAGGAATATTCAAAAGTCTTCATTTTTTAGAACTAAAATAACTTAAAATTTAAATCACTTAAATGTAAAAATAAAATAGTTCGATATGATTATACCATTTTCTCTATGCACATGTAAAATATAAGGATATTTTGAATAGTATCAAGAGCTTGTAAAAAAAACATTGTTGTAGATAAATTTTGAACATTATTGATTTTTTTTACTTAATGATTCATATAATTAAAATCAAAATTGAAAAATAATAATTTTTTAGGTGCCTGTAGAATAAATAATATATATATATATATATAGAGGTTGACTAAGATCAAAGTGGTAGTTCCTGAGCTTTGGTGCTACCAATTCGTTTTTCAATTTTCAAAGTTTAAAATGTCGATCCGAACCGTTCAAGTTGTTCCCCATATTAAATTGTGCTTGGAGACCAAATTTTATATTTTTCTGAATTTTTTTACTATTTATGAAGCAACTTTGAAAATCGCTGATCCAACGGTGGCTTAACAATACAGTAAAATCAGAAGCCACCGTTGGATCAGCAATTTTCAAAGTGGCTTCATAAATAGTACAAAAATTCAGAAAAATGTAAAATTTGGTCTCCAAGCACAATTTAATATGGGGAACAACTTGAACGGTTCGGATCGACATTTTAAACTTTGAAAATTGAAAAACGAATTGGTAGCACCAAAGCTTAGGAACTACCACTTTGATCTTAGCCAACCTCTCTCTCTATATATAGAGAGAGTACGGCTAACGCACTTTCTCTAGCATATTAACAATATGCTTCCGGTCTCTAAAATCTATTGAATCGGCTTCAAATGACAAATCTAAACCGTTCAAACCAATGTCCTTAACGAGAGCTTCGTTTCCATATAAAAAAATTAAGTTTCAAATTTATTTACTATCAAGTGGTCAAAAAAATAACCAAAATAGTGCATTAAAATGCGCATAAAATCCTTCATCTTTGACCGCTTGACTTGATAGTAAATAAATTTGAAACTTAATTTTTTTATATGAAAACGAAGCTCTTGTTAAGGACATTGGTTTGAACGGTTTAGATTTGTCATTTGAAGCCGATTCGATAGATTTTAGAAACCGGAAGCATATTGTTAATATGCTAGAGGAAGCGCGTTAGCCGTACTCTCTATATATATAGATATGATATCTTATGATTTTATTGTGACATATAAATTGTAAAAAAATTGTCATTAGAAAATAAAAAAGTAAGAATATGATGAAGATGCCCAAAAAAATGGAGTCATTTAAACTGTCATAAAATATATCCATCAAAATACAATTATATTATGTATGCCGTAGATTATATATTTTGTTATAAACAATATTCACATTTATTTATTTTTTTTGCTTGATAAAACAATATTCACATGGATATTTAGATTCTTATGAGTTTTTGGTTTATTCTTTACCGCAGATTCGAGCGTTTTAAATATGGTCAACATTCGTGTGTTGAGCCGTCTTGATTGCGCCACGTCACCTTATCCTTATCATGTTGGGTTTATTTCTATTGGGTTTGATTTGACGTTTATGGTTTCACCGTGGTCTTGATTAAATCGGAAGGCGTCGTGTGGTTGCATCAATTATATCTCTACATCTGGAATTCGAATGTTCATGCATTATATTACTTGGCTGACCAAGTCAACACCAAGGAAACGACCTCTTCCCCTCCTACCAAGTCACCAGAGGTTAATCTGAAGGTAGCACCAAGTTTTGCCCACTGCCTTCTCTCGCTGGCTGTGATTGATTTCTATCTTTCCCAATTTTTGTCCATTCTCCTCCTCCTTTTCACCATTTTTGTTTAAGAGCTTTTCTACCCCCACCTTTTCGCTAATATCTTTTGTTATTCACAAATTTTAACAAAAAGTACGTAAATAATAAAAAGAATAGGGACCAAGTTGAAGTTTTGTACTATGACAGTTACAGTCCTTTTTTGTTTGTTTGGCAAAGATGAACTTATATGAGCTAATCCTCGATGTGTTATTTTAAAATTGCCATTTCAATTAAAACATAATTTTTTGTAAAATCTGAAGGATAAGCTTTCATTAACCACTTCTTAATGCATTGTACAAGTTTGCTGTTTTCATACCCTTTGTGCTTTATACCAGTCCAAAATATATATCACTGTACCAAAACCATACCAGTACAAACAATGAACATAGGAAAATGAATTTGTTACTGTTATGAATATTATCATAAATTTATATAAAAATTAAAGAATAATTATCTCAAAATCTTTGCTATAAACCAAAATCAAAGTACTTGCAAACGTTGCCGAAGTGGACTTTTTGAATTCTAACATAGCTACTACCACTATGAGCAACCTCAATCAACCAAAAAAAACAAAAAACACCAGTACCCGGTGCCACTGCTACCATCATAATATTCACAATTTTTTTTTTATTAAACAAAGAGAAAAACAAGCAAAAACAAAAAAGGAGTGATAAAACAAATACAATTATATTGCTACATCTTCCAGGATCCAGGGTATTGCATTTGCCTTCTATTTGCTATATAGAAGATACACGCGGCATACTAACTAAATAAGCTTCACGCTGGAAAAAGAAAGAGTAGAGACTACTAAAAGAGCTACAAGAATGGGAGAGTATCCGCAAGGATGCTACCATCACTAATAAAAAAAAAAAAAACCTTTCTGTCGATATACTCCTGCGGATAGCTACTTTTATCCTCGCGAATACTCTCTCATTCTTGTAGAGTACACCACGACTAAATGAAGAAAGCGATCATCTCCTTCAAGGTCGAGGATCTGTTTGAAATTAGGGATGAAAGTCAAAAGGAAAATGAAAATGATGAAAAGGAAAAGAAGGGACGAACAATGAAAATACGGTTCAGTCTGATCATTAATTTAAACACAGAATTTTAGAGGTTCCGTTCAGTCGGAAACCTTTTTAGTTATTAGATTACCCTCCCTGTTAGAAACATGGAGAATGAAAACCTCTCTTGCACCAGTCAGGCTTCCCTCCCCTTCTCCTTTCCCTTCCACTACCCCTCACCTCCCCTCCTATTCCCACCCCACACACACACACACCCCACGAGAATATTTGTTGTACTATTAAAGGATTGTGCTCCCAATTTTGATATACACTAATATAAATATATCTGCACCTCATTGATTTCTTTTATTATTCTCAGCAACCAAATCTAGGCAACAAATCAAAAATGGTTTTCGAGCTCTTACATCACCTCATCCCAAAGATGCCTCACAACATTGCTGCTCTTGGCTCATGGAAGTAGGCTATTGTCTTCTCTTCCTCATATCAGTAATTGCAACATTTGTGTCAGATACCAATTTTGCTCAAGAGCATCTCCAACTGCTACCAATATGTTGATACTTTGTTTCGGTGCCTCGGTGCGTTTGGTCAGGCAGCACAACCATCGCCTGTTGCCAAGTTTGCTGTGTGGTTTTTTTTCCACATCAATCATGGCAGTGTTGGAAATTATAAGACTAAAGGTTTAGAAAGAGAGGAGTTTATAAATTTTAAGATCTTTTATTACTCAAAGATTGTAAGCTTTGATATATTCTCACTATTACTCACGCCTCACTCTATTGACTCTCTAATTCTATGATTCACCTCTATATATTACGCCATAGGTTTTAACATATATTTATATTATCCTAAAATCGGTGGTACATCTTTCTAGATACTTCATATTTTTTCTAGTACCGACTTTGGTAATGTCGGTTAGGAACAAATGTGTAGAAATCACTAGATACAAAACATTAATCGATCTTTCTAGATTGTGAATTATCAAAAAAGCTCTTGAATCTTCCAGAAGAAATTAACGGGCTGGGCCTTCGGTGCTATTTAATGTCAACAGGCAGGCATGGAAATTGCACCACACAACTCAGCAATCAGAGAGTGGATGAAATTCGGTGCGTGGGCATTTGCCACAATGCTCGCTGCCATGGTTGTTTCAAAGGCAGCTGAGATTTTTCCATGGCTGATGAAATATGTTACCTGGGTCATGGTTGAATTATGAGCTGTGAAATCTGGTACAAAGGGATTTTGCCAACCGGGCTTATTAGGTGGGAAAAGATTACCGGAAATGGGGACCGTCTGTAAGGGTAAATGGAAGGGAAGTAGGCAACTTCTCCTTTCCATTTCGGTAGCGCACTGGATATATCCAGTTTCCCTCTTTCGTCCATCTTAGTTTCCTCTCTCATGGGCCTGCTCCTTTTCTCTTTTCCTTCAGCCTGGGCTGTGGATTTTCTTGATTTCTTCTTCTTTTTTCTTTTACTTGCAGCCTATTCTTTCTATCAGAGCCCCTTTGTTTTCATTATTGTTTTTTATGGGTCAACACATCTCTTTTATAATATATTTTAGTGTATAGTTTTACAATGTTGTTGTTGTTTTTTTTTTTTTTTTTTTTGTTTGGGTGATTCCACGCCCGTAGGCTTACATTGCTTCAGATAAACATTCAGGCGTTCAGCCAACACTTCCTGTCCATTCATGGCCCCATTACAATTTCTACCCCAATTTGCTAACTGAAGGGAGCTCTTAATACCCATTTCCTCTCTACTGCAATAACCCGTTAACAAAGATCCGCCAGCCTCCTTGATCAATAACCAGGCTTGCCAAATCTCTGAGTATGCTCTCCAGTCTGTCATATCTGGTGGGTCTGAGTTTTACAATATTAATACACATATTAATACTAGAGAGAAGCACACAGCTGCCTTTAGGATTATAATAAATAAAGCCTTTGGTTCAAAACAGAGTTGAGCTGTACTTTAAAACTAAACCGTGGTTCTTACATATATTTTACTTATTTTCACAACTCGATCTGATAGCGTTAGGGCTAATATAAAGGGTTCGGAGATTAATTTGAAGGAACTTAATGAAACAAATTAAAGTGTTAAAGGTGAATATTTGAAATTTTTTGTTTGTTTGAAAGAGCTTAGTAGAAGCTTGAAATTCAATAATAGTTAAAAAATAAAAAGCGGTTGACAGCATCCGTAATAGGGCTGTAAACAAATCAAACTTATTTCAATTTGAGTTTGAGTTTGAATAAGTTTAAATCAAACTAATTTTGAATCGAATTAATTGTAAGCTACTAATTTTTCAAATCGAAGTCAATCGAATTACGAACTACAAATTTTTTGGTAGCTCTAATTATATCGGTAGTTTATATATTAGTTCTCTTCTTGCGAAACAAAATTCACAAGATATCCTTTTACCTTTCACGAATTCACACCAATGAATTATGGGTCAGTTTAAGATTTTCTTACCTTTTATGTTGATAAATTGATTAAAATCATGACATGAACTTAATAAAATGGAACTTACTCCATTATTAATTTGTTACATTGCTGAAACATTTTCGTATTATAGGTTATTATTATATTAACAATTTTGAGCAGTGATATAATTAAGTTTGGTTCCTGCATTATTAAACATTAATGGTTCAATCCATTAGTTGTATTATTTGAGATTCGAACCCAAATGATTTGCGAATCAATTTTGAACAAATTATATCCAGTTTGAGTTTGATTTGAATAAGATTCGAACCGAACTTGTTTGATTTGTTTTAGAATGAACTAATTTCGAATCAAATTAAACTCAAATCAAATCACCAACTATAAATTTTTTTGTCACTCCTAATTCATAATACAAATTTAACACCATAAAATAATGTAACAATTAAGTTTTCACAAACAGTACTATCAATGTACCAGTACTTTCATCCAGTGTTTTAAAATGCAGCCACATGGGCCGCATAGGCCGCATATGTGTATGTGATCGACAGCCGTGCTTAGAATGTCCATTCGGTCCTCCCATGCGGTTTTGACCATGCGGCCGCATATGCGGTCCCAATATGTGGTCATGCGGAATAAAAAAATACATATGTGGATTAAAAATGCAGCCATGCTGTTCGAATATGCAGCCATGCGGACTGAAATATGCGGCCATGCAGTCTTCCCATGCGATTTTGATAATATGATTGTATTTTAATTAAAATTTATGTCAAAAAGTCAAAAAACTATCGTTAGTTATGTCATTATGTAGAAATAAATTCAAATATATAAATATGAATATATATATATATATATATATATATATATATATATCTCTTTCTATCTTGCAAGGGTTCTGATTTACTGTTTTTTATGTTGATTGAATCTGAGCCATCTAAATAAATAATTTGCCTTTTTTTGATTAAATACATCATTTTTCTGTGTAGAAGTCTAAATTTAGTGAAAATTATACCCGTCACATGTATAGCCACACATCTTGTCACAATTTTTTTTGTTATGCACTGTTGAATCTGAATCAAAAATAGTGCAGATTAAATCCAACGAGTATAATTTTTTTCGCTGGAGCTGCGCCTCTTTTCCCAGCAATTTCCTTTTTTTTTTTTTCCATCTCCCTCCCCAATCACTTCCCCGCTCCATTCTTCCAAAAAAAGAAGAAAGAACCTCCGCCATTTCCTTCGTCCTCTCTCTCGGTAGAGCACCGAACCCAAACCTCCGCTATCTCTTTCGAGCACGAACACTCTCCTCGCTCTCTCTCTCTGATCGTCTCCCTCCCTGACGGGTCAGACTTAGAGGCTGTCCTGCCTTGTTCCTCAAGCAAACCCTATGCAAGTGATCTGCTTATAAATGGTTTGAAAGATGACGATTCATTGGAGCAGGCTCTCAATGGAGAGTATGAAGTCGCGGCGATATTGATCGCTGGATTAAGAAGAGCAAGAAACAGGCACCAACGGCGCAATGCGGGTCGCCAGACGGAGCCTGCCATGGGCTCAAACGGAAGAGCGGGTGCGTTGAGGCGGCTGCTCAGTTCGGGAGAAAAAAGAATCTGGATCAATACTACTTGATAGGTATGTAGATTTAGTCGATTGGAACAAATTAATGGAATAAATCATGGAACAAAAATGAAATTCAGAGAAAGAAACTGCGACCAATGGAAGGAAAAACTTTACCATAGTGCTTGTTGTTAAGGTTTTGCGCTTAACATAATAGCTGTACTAGCCCTGACCATCTGGTACCAAATTCGCTGTTGTCATACTTGGATTAGGTTATTCCTGCTTAGGGTTATAATGCTTTCACAATGTTCTTATAGGGCAGTGTCAATTACATATTGAATTAGCATGATATGATTTTAAATGGTTCTCCTAAACCTTCTGACAAAATTCTATTCTTCAACTAGGTGAAGAGCTCGGTCGCGGCAGGTTTGGATCTATACACATCTGCTACAGTAAATTGACCGGTGAACATTTTGCATGCAAGGAGCTTCTGAAGGATACTGGTGAAGAGAACACGGCCCACATAGAGGTTGAGATAATGCAGCACCTCTCAGGCCATCTTGGTGTTGTAGCCCTCAAAGAAGTTTTTGATGATAAAGATAAATTTTACATAGTCATGGAGTTGTGCTCTGGTGGTCGGCTGTCAGATTTTTTGGTGAAGGAGCATGCTCAGTTTTGTGAGAGAAATGCAGCTGAAGTGGTCAAGGAGTTGATGGGGATCGTCAAGTACTGTCACGAAATGGGGGTGGTACACAGGGATATTAAGCCTGAGAATATTCTACTCATGGAATCTGGCAGAATGAAGCTCGCCGATTTCGGGTTAGTTACACGGCTCTCTGATGGTATGCTTTTGCAACTGCGTATATACTGTTATTTTAAGCACTGTAGTTGATATCTTCCTTTCTGACTTGTAGTTGCTTACTGTCCTTGACTGGAAGCACTTGCCACAAGCTTAGGTACTTGTCAGAATTACTAAAAAAAATAATGGAATGTTATCAATAGAAAAGTAAGTACAAAAACAAAATTGAAAAGTAAAAAACAGAAATGTTGAAGAAGGACGCCGTGAGTGGATTCACGCATTTTAAATAAGGCAAAAAGTGTGAGAGGATTGTACCAATACAGTACGGTTTGGTGCCACATAATCATTCTTTCTTGATATTAATTGTAACAAGGGTTTTAAATGTTTCTTCTTTTAGGATGAGAATTCATGCATTGAAATTGAGAAACTGACCTTGGCTGATAAATGATACCTTGGCTAGAACCAGTATTGGTACGAAAGAATGGGAGGGTGATTATATATTTTTTGTTCTGATGTTAGTTTTGTTCATATTAGGATTTCAAAGTAGCTCCTAAATTTTTTTTTTTTTTTCATTCCATTTCGTTCTCTCAAAAATATTTAATTCATTTTTAATTCTTAAACATTCATGTTATTTATTCTATATCACTCCTTAAAAATCATTTCATTTCCCGTTAGAATTACTATCACACCTATATATCTCTCATTTTATTCATTTCAGTGATATCGACTGTGGTCTTTTTGTGCGATCTCTGGGCTCGAATATTGTGAGTACACAAGGGTTCTTCATCTCTTGTAAGGTACTTTTTTCCTTTTGCTTTCTATTTTTGTCATTTAATATGACCAGTTGTACAACTCTTCTGTAAAGTTCATTTCTTGATATTTAAGTGATGAATTGACTACTGTGGTACTGGATTCTGGTACCACGACAATTTTTTTTTTTCACAATTTTTATTTGATTCTCTCTTGTGTTTATGTGGGGTTATGAATCTGATATCGAGTTTATTTGTAGTTGTATGAAATTATAATTAATGAAAATTTATGTCTGTTTTGGACAGCCAGATCTAATTTTGGAGCAATAGAAATAAATTGGGATGCCTCTCCCCCGAAAGTTAAAATCGAACTGAAAGATGTGATGGTAACCCAGTTAATGAAGTTTCTTTACTACAACCAACCCGGGTCTTTAGACCCTGATTCATTACCGCCCAATATTGTTGCGGCGGTGAATGGTGTAGCCTACTGTGGGACGCTCTCTGGCCAGCTTTTCTTCGGCTGGTTAGGTGAGAAGATGGGAAAGAAGTGTATTTACAGCATGACCCTTATGATGATGGTAATAAATTCATGACACAAGATATCTTGTATTAATACTTACGTTATTTGTTATAAAGTTGTGTATAAAATAGAATGAAGTTTTTAGCTCTTTTTTTTAAAAGAAATATAAGCAAAAGCGAGTGAGGCTACGTTACTCTGCAAAGCGTGGAATGGTCCATGCAATGGATCAATGTCTGATTAAAAATTCCAAACATTTGATTGGAACAGTTCAAAATTATCTCCATATAAAATGTACTTTGAGACCAAATTTTACATTTTTTGAATTTTTTTTACTATTTTTAAAATAGGTTGAAAATCAGTACTCTTTAGATCATGTGATTTTCTACCTATCTAAAAAATAGTAAAAGAATTTTAAAAAAATATAAAATTTGGTCTACATACTAAAGAAGGAGATCATGTTGAGTGGTTTGAATTGAATATTTAGACTTTGAAAATGAAAATACAGATCTGCACTTTGCGAAGTACCATAGCCTCTCTCAACAAAAGCAGCTATTGAAGTCAAATTACATTGGAAAAAATAGGCATAATTTGATAACTTACGTGGGATTAAATTTGACTGAAATTTGGCCTTGTATCCTAATACGCCTTTGAAATAATGAAAAGCAAATCACAGCCCTGATTACTCGAAAGATGTAGAACCTGACATATGTTTCATCCATCTTTTGTCATATATGTAGAATATTTGCAAATTGTAATAAAAAAAAGAATGAATCATGCTATATATGACATAATGACATCCAAAGATCTAAATATTGTCTCATGTTACAGTTACAATTTTTTTTAAAGGTGTTATGCTAATTGGTGTCTATGTTGTCGTTCGGCCACTCATTGACCAGAGTAATGACGACAATGTGTTTCTTTAGATTTTGGCTCGGATTCGGCATTGGTGGGGACTACCCCTTCACAGCAACAATCATGTCAGAATATGTAACCAAGAGGACAGGAGGAGCTTTCATTGCTGCAGTTTTCACCATGCAGGGCTTCGGCATTCTCACTGGTGGTATCGTCTCCTCAGCCTTCCGGGCCCGCTTCAACACTCCCACCTACCAGGTATGAATAACTGCTTTAATGTCAGATTTATATTTAGTATTAGAGTGAGGCTGGTAATCTGCATATTACGGATTGGTTCGTACTATGGATCAGTATCTTCATTTTTATAGTTCAAACAGTCAATTTGAATCGTTCAACCATGATCTCCTTGTGAAAATTCATTTATATATCAATTTTACATTTTTTACTATTTTTTTAGATAGGTAGAGAAATTACTTGATCTAAAGATTCTAGACCATTCAAAAGTAGTGGTTTTCTATACCTATCTAAAAAAATAGTAAAAATATTTTAAAAAATAAAAAATTTGGTCCGCAAATAGATTATCATATAGAGATCATGTTTACTGGTTCAGATTGACTTGTTTAAATTTGGTCTGCAAGTCTATTTTCATTAATCTTTCTTATGAATGTAGGCTACGCTGGGATGTGGGTGCTCTGACGCGAGAGCAATAGCAGAATTTTCTCTCAAAAACAAAATCCGGTGCACATCTAAGTAAATGGAACTGCTGCAGAAATATGGTGTAAGAGATCATGCCAGAGCTTCCTGCTCCTTAATTAATTAGCGTACTATTTAGTATTTAAGCTTTTGTGTATATCATGGGATTAGGGCTGGCAAAAAAATTCGAGGTTCGTAATTCAATTCGGGTTTGATTCAGGTTTGATTCGAGTTTAATTCGATTCGAAATGGGTTCGAATTAAAATGAATCAAACCAGATTCGGTTCGGAATTAATTCAAACCAAACTCAAACTTAACCTGGTTCGATCGAAATAGGTTCGTGATTTTTTTGTGGTTCGAATCTCATAAAATCGAAAAGATAAATCGAACTTTTAAAACTCATAAAATAGACCATATTTATAGTTTATATGGTACCAGTTACCGATTATGTAAATACAAATATATTAAAGATCCAAAAGCTTATCCCTCTAGAATGGCTGGGTCCACGAATTCATCTGTAATACAGATTCTGTATGCAATATTCAGCCCAAAAGCTAATCATTCAATTCACATCTTTCTGCTCGGCCCAAAAGCAATGCGAAGATGACAGCTGGAGACAACTCATCCGGTATAATCTAACTTCTTTAGTCCCACTTCGTTTAAACAAAATAAATGAAGCGCTCCACAGCCTATAAAAGCAGTCAGCAGTTGGATACCATGGTAAATCACTCAACTGGATTTCGGATGAGTAGAACTGGGTTTCTATCATTACCGATACTTGGTCCCTTTCACTGTTTTGAACCTATTTCGAACCAAACCGAACCAGTTCGAATATGTACCCAACCAAACCCGAACTGGTCTATGAGGTTTGAAATTAGATTCAATTTCGAACCAGTTTGGTTCGAAATTAGTTCGAATCCGAACCCGAACCTGGGTTGGGTTTGGTTTGGTTTGGTTCGTTGCCAGCCCTACATGGGGTGATGTGATGTATTGTAAGTGAGAGGATCATGTAAATTCTTTTTTAAATTTATCAAATTGTTAGAAGAGATGTTGGAAATTGGTCATTTGGGGATGAGAAACCTGATTGTGGTCATTTGAGAATGATATACCAGATTGATGGATTCTCTTTAGAAGTCTCAATAACCCCTGTTATTACTGCCAACAAACGTGCTAAGGTTTTCAAATTTGTATTTTTATTTTCTTTTAACAAAGTTTTCAGCACGAGTATGTAACTTTTATAAAATGGATCCTTCATTATTCTTTTTTTTTTTAAAGTAGGATCCTTCATTATTCTTAGTTCTGGTTATTTTCACATTACATTGTACTTAGTGTCTTTAGTAAAAAAAAAAGGCCTAACAATGTTAGAAAGGGTTTGTAATGTGATACTTAATGCCTCATGAATTTTCAATTGTATCTCTCAGTTTTGCAACGAGTACCTTGTGCCAAAAAATATTTCAAGAATATCACTCCGCATGACATTGTTTGTTCGGGATCCACTGAAACGGGAAAGTGGGAAGTGCTATGCATACACTAGCTTAGATTATTTCTCATTGTCTACTTCAGCTTGGATTAGCATATTTAATTAAATGAGTTGAATAATTTATTAAATAAACTTTCTTTTTTGTGAAAAGAATGGTAGTTTTTTATTTGTAATATTTTTTATGTATGTTTGTTAATACATTGAACAGAGGTGCAACTATTCTTTTATGTTAATTTTACAATGCAGTATTCATGTTTTATTAGTTGTTTTTTTATTTATTATACTTTCAAATAATTCAATGTTTAGGGTTTAGAGTTTAGGGTTTATGAAAAAAAACGTACTTTAGTAAATTAGGTTTTTTACTACATAATTTGCTTCCGCTGCTGTGTACGGGCACGATTACTAGTATATATATATATATATATATATATAGTAGAACTAGGGTGCTCTCAAGCTCACCAAAGTGTTTGGTGAGCTTGACTCTAAAATCCATCAAATTGATTTCAAATGATGAATCCGAACCGTTGAAACCCGCTTGCCTTATGTGTGATGTGTCTACATGTGAAATTTTTAAACATTTGAATTAGTTTAGTATAAAGTCAATTGGTCAAAATTAGAAGGTTAATAAATTAATTTTAGTGCATTCATTTTTTGAATGTTTTTTGACCGCTTGACTTTATACTAAATTAATTCGAATATTTAAAAATTTCACATGTAGACACATCACACATAAGGTAGACGGGTTTCAACGGTTCAGATTTGTTATTTGAAATCGATTTGATAGGTTTTAAAGTCAAGCTCACCAAACACTTTGGTGAGCTTAAGAGCACCCTAGTTCTACTCATATATATATATATATATAGGCTACGGTGAGTTGCGAAGTAAAATGCGTTTCTACTTCACGCTGTATTTTTATTTTGAAAGTCCAAACGACTGATCCGAACCGTTAGATGTTTAATCCATATTGAAATGTGCTTGGAGACCAAATTTTATATTTTTTTGGAATTTTTTTACTATTTATTAAGCATTTTTGAAAATTGCTGTTTTGCTGTGAACAGTGAAAAACAGTAAAATTTTCTGGACCATCAGATCAGCGACTTTCAAAATTGCTTAATAAATAGTAAAAAAATTCCAAAAAAATGTAAAATTTGGTCTCCAAGCACATTTCAATATGGAGAACAAGATGAATGGTTCGGATCGATATTTTGAACTTTAAAATCGCAAAATATGAGTGAAGTAAAATAGTCGCTTTACTTCGCAACTCACCGTAGCCCAGCTCATATATATGTGTGTGTATATATATATATATATATATATATATATATATATATATATATATATATATATATATATATATATATATATATATATATATATATATATAGAGGTAGGCTAATATACAATCGATTGTTCCTAGCTTCCCGTGCAACCAAGTCGTTTTTCAATTTTTAAAGTCCAAATGATCGATCCAAACCGTTAGATGTAATCTCATATTAAAATGTGCTAGGAGACCAAATTTTACATTTTTTGGAATCTTTTTACTATTTATTAAGCCACTTTGAAAATCGTTGATCAAACGGTAGCTTTTGATTTTACTATTTAATTAAGTCACCGTTGGATCAGCGATTTTCAAAGTAGCTTAATAAATAGTACAAAAAATCCAAAAAATATAAAATTTGGTCTCCTAGCACATTTTAATATGAAGATCACATCTAAAGGTTTGGATCGATTATTTGGACTTTAAAAATCAGAAAATGACTTGGTTGCACGGGAGGCTAGAAACAATCGATTGTATATTAGCCTACCTCTACACACACACACACACACACACACGTTAATTTTTATTTTAAAATCCACATATATAAATTCGCATATGCATCTGCATACAACATATGTGATATGCAGTAGCCTTCCGCATACATGAACAAAACCGCATTTTAAAACACTGCTTTCATCAATATCTATAATAAAAATTCAAAACTACAAAATATCCAAAAAACTTGGGCCACAGACTCAGCTAGCTTCAATTGGCTTCCTATCAATAGCTTTCTCAGCTAGCTAGTAAAGTTAGAGAAAGAAGAATGGAATCCAGTATGAGAACTAGCTATATGTATACTAGAAGCTGTTATTTTTTTTTTTTAATTAAAAAAGCCAAAAGGCCCATCTTCATTGAAGAGAAAGAAAACGTTAACTTATATCATTAATGTCAGTTGACTACTACACTTTATGCAAAAATAACCCATTGAAATTCAAAAAATACATGGGCAAATAGTGGAAACCAAAAATTACAGCATGCAAGCTGCGAAACCCCACAAAGATGCATACCAGAAAAGTAAAAGCAAAATATTGGTCACAGTTACAACCATATCTGCATAACATAAATCCAACCAAGGTTATAGCTAAGCCTCACAATGGGGCTGAGGGAATCACAAGTAAACACAAAATATGGCTAAAAAGTCCAGGACCTTCTGCTTGCTTCATTTGTCATAAATCACCATTTGCATCCCTCCTTCAACTCCTTGAGTCGCAACTGCGTCATCGATCATCTGGACTCCAACTCGCAAGGGGCAGCACATTCAGATCCTCTGGAAGCCATAGTGCAATTGCTTCAGAAATTTGGGGTTTCACCTTACCTGACCAATAATGGACAAGAGAGATAATAAGCAAAACAACTTGTCTAACTGTTTTTTTATTCCCTTGAGCAAAACACAGATCATTTCGATATTTCCACATAGTCCAAAAAAATACACTTAGAACTATTAAAAAAGCTATTTTGTGTTTTTTGGGGAGTTGATTGACATATTTAATGACATATGAAAATCTATTCCAAACAATACTAATATTTTGGCAGGACCCTAAGTAGAACCAGATTTGTTTGGTAAATAGACATGCCACAAATAAGTGGTCAACATATTTTGATTGTTGGCAAAACTGACATTTATCAGTTCCTATCCATCCTTTCTTTTTGAGGTTTTCGGTTGTCAAAATTTTGTTTTTGTGGGTAAGCCACATAAAGATCCTAATCTTAATTGGAATTGGGATTTGCCACCATAACATGGCATTTTTGGGCGTTACTCCTCTAAAATTGAGAATCTTATATAGGGATCGAATAGAAAAGTGCCCATTGGTCTCCCATCTCCAGCTGAGCTTATCCTGTAAATGAGTATAAGAAAAATAACTAATAATATCTAGTATGACCAGCCATTCTGTATATTGGACCTCATCAAAAGATCTACGAAATTGAAGGGCCACCCCTTGAGAGTGAATTACAAATTGCAAGGAGATGGTTGGGTTAGAGCATATATTAAATATAAAAGAGAACCTAGAAGCCATAGGGCAATCTTGGTACCAAATATCAGTCCAAAACAAAACATTGGAGTTGACACTCAGTTGATATAAGACACTGATGCTTCCTAAAGATTGTATATTTAAGATATTGTTCTAAAATACAGATTTAGGTGTAGATGGTGTTGTATATTTAAACTGAATCAAATCCTTCCAAGGGTTGACATAGGAAGGGTCTCGATATTTCCACCACCATTTCAAGAGAAGAGTAAGATTCATTTGTTTAAGGTCTAAAATTCCTAGTCCCCCATACTCTTTGGCAAAACATGCTCTTTGCCAGTTGACTAGTGCATATTTCTTTTTCCCTGTACTACTACTTGCCATAAGAATCTACGACGAATTTGATCAATTTTGTTTATCACACCATCAGGAATTTTATAAACAAATAAGAAATAAAGTAGAACTGAAGATAGTACGGAATTAATTAGAGTTAAATGCCCTCCTATTGATAATAAGTTACCCTTCCAATTATGTAATTTCTTTTCTATTTTATCAATAAGAAAAGTCCATTCCATCGAGGACAATTTGTGGGTATGTAACGGTAATCCTTAGTACTGCATTGGAAAAGATGCAGGTGTATATCTAAAAAAGGAAGCATATGTAGAGACATCAGTTATATTGATAGGAAACATAGAAGTCTTGGAATAATTGACTTTGATGCTTGAAATTGCTTCAAAGGCTATGAGAGCCCACCAGGCATTTTCTATGTTAGCTTCATTAGCTTTAAGAAAAATGATAGTATTGTCCGCATAATGACAATTTGTATATGTATGATTATCTAAAACTGAAGGTCCTAATCCTAGAATAGTATTTGCATTGCGTCCTTTCATGAATATTTTACTTAGAGTGTCAGCTGCAAGGATGTAAAGGTAGGGAGATAGGGGATCACCCTGTCGAACCCCCCACTTGCAAAAGAAATAGTTAGTAAGGTCGCCATTTATATTTATACACGATTGGGAGCTAATGAGCCATTCATTAATCCATTGTATCCATTTTCCTCCAAAACCTCTACTGTGTAATGTATCCAACAGATAAGATCAATTAATTTTGTCGTACGCTTTCTCAAAGTCTACTTTAACAATCACTCCTGGCTCTTTACTAACTTGGCAATAATGTATGATTTCTTGACTAAGTACGACATTATCTAGAATATATCTCCCTTTGATAAAAGCAGCTTGACTACTGTCAATGATCCTATTCATGATTGATTCTAAACGAAAGGTCAATATCTTAGAGATAATTTTGAAACTATAGTTTACCAAGTTAATCGGTCTGAATTTGGTTATTAATTTGGTATCTTTCTCTTTAGGGATAAGGCAAATGATTGATCTATTCAGACTAGTGAGCTTGGCAGAATGATTATAAAAATGTGAACATAATCGACAAAAGTCACTACTGATCAGATCCCAAAAAACTTGATAAAACTTGAAAGTGAAACCATCGGGGCCTAGAGTGCTATTTGGTTCACAAGCAGAAACAACATGTCTAATTTCTTCAACAGTAAATGGCAATTCTAACGTTTGTTGTTCAGAAGCTGTAATTTTGTCACTTGGGTCCCAAAATTCTGGTTCTAAGGAAGCACAAATATGTCCTAGTTGACCTAGCAAGTCTTTATAGAATTTTTGCATGTGTTGAGAAATTTCAGATTTGGTAGTAGTGGTAATGCCATCTATGTCTAGAGCTATAATCTTATTTTTCTTAGATCGATGCATGGCAATTGTGTGGAGGATCGGTGCAATACTAAGCGTCGGAGGTACAACCTCATTATCAAAGACCTCCATGGAGAAGGTTGCCATGGCTGCGCGCTTCTAGAAGGCCGCCTCGTCAGCGCCTGTGGGCCCGACAGTGGACCGGGTGTCGGAGCTGCTGATGAGGACGCATTATCAACTCCTCTCGTTCGACCAATGCTCTCTCGTCGGAGGAGAGAAGTTTAAGCGAGAGAGAAGTTTCAGTTCCTCTCCTTGGACCAAGCGCAGTTTTTGTTTTTTGGCTAACCCTAGAGGCGGAGGCAACGCATGAGTAGACAGAGAGAGGCACGTTTTCAAGGGGTACCCTTCTACGACCGGGCCAAATCGGTCTCAGAAGGTTAAGGCGCCGGTCTCAAAAGGGTCCGTCTCCGATGCTTTTATTTTATTTATTTTTTTGGGTTTTTTCAGAGATCTTCTGTGACCGATGACTAAATTGGTCCCAAAAAGCAGTCACAGATGACTAGTTTTGCTATAGTGCCATAATTGACTCAACTCAACAAATACAAATAGAATAAAATGATTTAGTAGAATATTTCATCAATATTTTCTTTCCCTTGGGGGGGAGTGGGAAAAGAGGGGATGTCAAAGTTTTCCTTCATATGTGTTCACGTCACTAGCTTGTTGCTGACATTTTATGGCTCGTTTGCTAATAATGATCATAGGCTCATCAATTAGGTCCGGTCATTTTTATTAATATCTGTGAAACAAATGTAAATTTTAAAAATGCCCATGTTCCCAATTTTTTTTTATAAATGCTCCGACCGCCTGGGCCCAGGGCGGCCCAAAATACCTGTGAGGCGCCACCCCCTGGGGCGCCCCATAGCACAAGTGAGGCGCCAGCCCCCAGGGCGCCTCATGTGTTTTTTTTTTTTTTTTTTAAAGAAATTTTAGTATTTTGATTTGAATAATTTTGTGAAAAAAGTTTAGGGTTTATGTGTATGTGTATGCCAAAAAAAAAAATATTATGTGTATAGCTAGTTCAACAATAAAAAGTTCAACAATACAATCAAAAGCGCAATTAAAGTTCATAACATAATTCAAACCAAATAAATCAATTTGCATAAGCAAAATACTACAACAGCATACAATTGGGGGCTAAGGCTTATGAGCTAAGGAGCTTGCTCCTTTCTTTTCCTCAGCCCGACGGACGCACGTAGGACACTCCCACGTAGTGAGACGGGCGTCATTCAGCAGATCTGCATGCGGGTCCATGCAATTGGGATGAACAGCTTTGCCACATTTACAACAGAAGAACATATCCACCATATCTCCCTTCAGCTCACATAACCAGCACTGTCCCCATCCAGGTGGAGGGACCCTGTCCACCCAGCCTTCCATCAACATTTTTATAATTGTGGATCAAGAGTGCTAAGAAATTCTTCATTATTTTTGGGTGAAAACATTCTTTCCACATTCCTCAACTCGTAGGCTTCAGCCGTCCAAAAATTATTAATAAGTGCTCTTTTTGCTTCGCGTTCGATTTTAGTTTTTTCTCTATTTTTTCCAACTTTGGGAGCCATTATAACTAGGGTTTCAAATGACAGCAAATGATTAGGAAAGCTAACTATGTGCGTAATTAAATACTAATTGTACAATAATCAACGGTTAAATAGGAAATAATTAGAAAATATTTAAAAAATAATTGAAATAAATATTTTAAAAATAATTAAAAGAAATATTTAAAAAATAATTACAAAATTAATTTAAATTACCTGTAGCTGTAGTCGCCTAGAAAATCATCCGAAATTGCCTTCAGCTCTTTCTCCCTTCTCTCTGCCTTTGAGGTGGGAGGTAGATTGATGTTAGAGTGAGAAGAGAGAGAGGAAAAATGAATAAATAGGCATCCCTAGTAGACCGCCCATGGCCCAGGCGGTCAGGACCCTAGCAAACCGCCCCTGTCACAGGCGGTCTACTAGGAGTGTGGGTCGCAAATAAAAATTACGGTTTCAAGATAATTTCTTAGTTTGAATGTATTTACTTGAAGTGTACTGTTACGCTTTTAATTATATTGTTGAAATTTAATTGTATTATTAAACTGTGTTATAATAAACTTGCTATTTTGCTTGTGAACTTTTTTGTTTGGTTTGAACTAAGTAATGAACTTTAATTGCGCTTTTGATTGTATCGTTGTACTTTGTATTGTTGAACTATGTTTGTAACTATACTTATTTCTAAGCCTTACGAGCTGGGAGTGTGGGTCGCCAAAAAAAATTACGATTTCAAGATAAAAAAATACCAACATGAACATAAAATAATAAAACATAATGTCAACATAATGCGCGCCAATGTAATACAGCAGTCCCATAGTCAAAATACTACAGTCATAAATATATCACAATAAATAAAAACTCTACAATCATCATCTTCGTCTCCTTCCGGAAAGAGAGAACCTAGGAGCCGCTATGCCCTTGCCATGCCTGTGCGGCTGCATGCGCCTCTGCGGACTCACATCTCGTGATGCATCCTCTCCCAGATCCTCCTCATCCTCGTCCCTGATATCCTCATCCCCGTCTCCCATATCCTCATCCTCGTCCCCCGTATACATGTGTTGCTACCTGTCCTGGCTGCCCATGGATCAAATCCAGCAACTGACTCTGCATTGGCGGGCTGTGTACGCAGCTCCCATGGATCTTGCTCCCAGCTTGCAGCATATGTGGAAGGAGGCGGTGCGCCAAATAATGCAAAGACAA